>QNGE01007207.1:0-11334 GCA_008508345.1 Paragonimus westermani | reverse complement strand
AGAAGGTTAGAGCGGTGGGCGGAACACTTTGAGGGTCAATTTAACTGGCCTCCTGCTTCTACCGCGTTGCCGCCACAAACTTGTAATGTAGTGACCTGGTCGGTAGACTTGGATCCACCCACTGAGACTGAGATCCGCAATTGCATTTCGGCTCTCAAGCGTAATAAGGCTGTTGGTCCAGATGACCTCGTGCCGGTACTTTTCAAAGAAGTGGGGGAGGCGTTAGTAGAAGCTTTGACTCATTTGTTTCAACGTGTGTGGAAGACGGAAACCACCCCCTTGAGTTGGAGTCACTCGATAATAGTTCCTATATTCAAGAAAGTTATCAGAGGCTCTTTTGAAAACTACAGAGGAATTATTGTTACCCCAGTCATTTCTAGGGTTCTGGCATCCATTATACGTCGCCGACTCACTGCGGCTCGGGTGGTAAACATTAGGGAAGAACAGGCAGGGTTTCGCGCTGTGCGGGGATGTATAGATCACATTTTTACTCTTCGTCAAATTTTGGAACAGCGTCATGCATGCCACCGGCCAACAGTTTTTGTATTTCTCGACTCTAAAGGTGCGTTCGATTCAGTGGATCGATCTACACTTTTAGAGTCGCTTAAACGCAGAGGTGTGCCGACTAAGTGCATGAACATACTGTCCGCACACTATTCTCATACTTCAGCTCAGGTTGGGGTTTACGGTGAGCTGTCTGACAGTTTCAGCACCATGAGCGGCGTACGTCAAGGCTGTCCGCTGTCACCATTTTTGTTTAATTTCGTCATAGACGAAATAACGGAGGATTGTCTCCGGCACTCACAAGCTGCCTGTGTGGATTTCCTACTTGGTGAGAGACTGACTGATCTTGATTATGTTGTCGACATGGTGTTGCTGTTTGACAACTTTCAATCAGCACAAGCAATGCTAGACGCAATTTCGCGTTCTGCAAAATAGTGCGGAATGCGCTTTGCAGCCTTAACATGCAGAGTGGTTCTGCAGGATTGCTGTGACTACGTAGATTTGATGTTAGATAATGCAGTCATTGAGGTTGTTGACCGGTTTGTGTAGCTCGGAAGTTGCACCAGCGGTGGCGGCGGGTTTGTAGGGTATGAAATGGAAGCGTGTATCTCCAAGGCTAGGGCGATGTTCGCTAATCTGGGACATCTGTTTCGACAGAGAGGTATTTCTCTGAAGCTTAAGACACCGGTGAGGGCCGTATTACTTTACGGCAGCGAAACCTGGCCGCTCAGGGTAGAGGACGTGAACCGTCTTCAAGTATTTGATCACCGATGTCTGCGTCCAGTCGCTGGTATCGTGTGGCAGCGAAGAGGTTAGGAAGCGGGTGTTCGGCAGTGGTTGCCAAACGAGTTCTTTTGTTCAATCTCTACGTTTGCACAGGCTTAGGTAGTTGGGTCATGTATTAAGAGTGCCAGCTAGTCGTGTTCCGCACTGAGCACTGTTTGCTGACAGTGCGACCGACTGGTATAATGTGCGAGGTGGTCAGATAATGACCTGGTGTGGAGGAAATGAAGTGGTTCACCAAGGGGTTTGCCACTGTACATCGAATTCGTCTCCCGGGCTGGGGCCGTCACGACTCACAGAGTCGGTGGCTGGAGACTCTAATGACGCGGGGCAGTGAAATCCGTAAGTAAGTTGTCTCGCTAATGACGCCTCACTCTCACTTGCAGCTCCATTGTTTGTTTGCAAAGTGTAGGCACCTTGATGTTGAATGTTTGAATATGGATGTAGTCATTTTCAGTAGTTAGATCCCTTCCCGTCCCCTTCTCTTTTTCTTCTCTCCCTTCCTATATATGGTTTGCTTTTTCTTCATAGTTGTGTGACAGTTAAACATTAGTGTGAACCACTGATGATGGTGATACAGCATGATCGATTACAAGTGAAGTGTGTCAACTTGTGAAGAATTAATGAACAAGTTATTTTATTGGTGAGGTTTCATTCTTTGTACAGGAGCTTCTTCACATCTTATTTTGTTTTCGTTTTTGGTGTAAAGTACACCAACCAGCCAGAAGAGACAGTGAAAGGCTCAAACTCTCAGTGAGAGACGCATACTTCGATAACCAGTAGACAGGGCCGACAAATTACCATCGAAACAGTCTATGTGATTAACAACGTGGGTTTCGGGCGGATCGGTTGTTGGATAACACGTTCATGAAATCCACTAGGAAGCTGTGTTTGGGGCTGGGAGCGAATGACGGACATCGACGAGCGTGTGTACGTGTGGCTGAAAATTAATAACAAGGGGGAAACTAATCAAAGACTGGCACTTGGAATGTGGGCTTAGAGAACATCGGGGTCAAACTGTTAGTCATTCAGGGTCAGGAGAATGTCACGTGGGGGGGGGTACTAATGCATGACACATTTCAAGCAGGCGTGACTATCGACCAGAGTCGTGGAATAATTGGAAGAACAGTATCTGGTCGATCAGTCTCAACACCAGCTCATCACAGCCTCAGGGAATTTCTAACTGCGTATGGCGTGATTGAAGCAGCTATTGTTTTTGTTATCACACAAGCTATTCAACACAAGCCAATCCGATGAGGACAAGGGGAGAGAAATGATTGTTTCCGATTTCTTCAAGAGGGTTAATTTGTCGTCCCTGAATACTCAAAATGGTCACGATCATTTTGTTACATACTTTATCCAGCTGAACAGTCAGAGATGTTAAGCCGATTTTATTTCTCATTGTAATCAGTCTTAATGTTGCATGCCAGCCGGCCTTCTTTATGTTAGTTTTGGAGAGCAATTGAGGCGGTGTACTCATTGGAAACGTAACACTAGCTTGCCACTTCGGTTTTATTGCCTACGTACTTTGCGCTTTTAGTTGACCTCCGAATTTATGGCCCATTTAGGTTCACGACTTCCATGCAATTTGCTTTAATTTATCACTCACGTGATATGCTGTCGTACGGAGTGCACTCGTCAGAATGTATCCACCCAGACCGGAAAGGTGTTGCAAATTTTTCATACTTCATAAAAAGTCACTTTTCAAAGCAGCTGTTTCCGATAATTCTCATCAAGATTTTACATTTACATAGGGTGAGTGTGAGTCATATATGAACACAAACAAATCAAATAAATTAATAAAAATGGCGGCAGTGGTACGGATCACAGTCTGATGGAGGGGGTGGGGTTGGTGATGAGTGTGTCAGGATGCCAAATGTGCCTACCATGAGGCGCGTTTGTTAGTGTCAAATAGCTCACACTTGCTCGAGTTTCAAATGGTTGTGGAATAATTGATCAAGAGAGGTAAGGGTTTGTACGAACTGTTTTCGTGCACACAGACAGGGGTTGTAAAGTCTGGTGGTAACCACCTCGGTCGTTGATAACTGTCGCACTCTAACAGCTCTGGAGTGGGCTTGATGAACCTTGTAAGTGACTCGGAAAGTTTCATCCGGATTTATTTGGTATCCAAGATACTACTGTTGAGGTGGTTGGCGGTCCGAGCTACAATACCGTTTGGGCAGACTCATGGCTGTTATGATGATGATGATTTGGTATCCAGTACCATTTAGCTGGGAGTCGATCACGCTGGAAATGGGCTTCCTCGAACCGTTGAGAAGCCATTTCTAGAGGCGTTCACTAATCCTCTCTGATAGCTGCTTTGTGGTTTTCCCACGGTAACCAGCTTGACAACAACAGGTGAGGGAGTAGATACAAAAAACGAAGAGAACTCAGGCAAACTGTCCATAAGCTGTGATCCGCACCAGTTCTATGGTATTTAATGACCTATTTAATTCGTTGCAGTGTTCGTATATACTTCACACTCACTCTCTTTGGTTGTATAGGCCTGATGGGAATTACTGAAGACAGCCGTTTGGGAAAGTGGCTTCCTGTGGATTTTACACGAATCGGGAAAAGACTAAAACAATAGTTACGTTTGCCCTAACAGATTGGTACGTGTGTTGTAAAGTTTACTTTATGCGACGTCATCTTAGGTCTTCTGGCACAAACTGGACGTGCGAACGTATAGCAAACAAACGTGTTTTCGGTGTTTCTTCATCAATCTAAACTTAGCATGTTTATATGGGATAATCAATTGCGAAGGGATTTACAATGGTAGGTCGAAAGATTCCTTGCCAATGTCAAAAGAATCAGGTCTTTTTGAGGCCACTTGTGTAGAATCAGTATCTCTGTTAAGATAACGCTGATGTTTACATGATCCATTCGGTCCGTATATGGACACAAGGCCATGGGGGATTCAGCGTTTTGACGAAACGTTTTTGAGTACATAGTGGTGGAGAGCAGGAGAATGGTGATAGCTTCTGCGGTTATGAGCAAGCGACCTCAGACCCGCTTTGATTGTACATCACGGACTTAATAGATGGGGCAGAGTGAGTCTGTGGTATTGTTTAACTGGTTGGGCCCCATTAAGTGCGCAGCTAACGGAGATGAGCAAGAGTGTTAAGCCATGAGTTAGCCATATCGGATGGTGCTTCTGATTGCCTTCAGATAATCGAGATGTCATGTGGCTCATGTAGCCCGTTCCACAGGAACAAAGAAAACAATAATATATCTCTGAGCAGGGGGCAAGAAATTTGTATAGAGTGTAGTTTGACTGCAAAATAGGTCTTGCTTCCGGCCACTCTAAAGCTTATTGCTTGATAGGCTATTAAATATAGACGTAAACATGAATTGTCTTTCCTCCTTTAAAGTGTCACTGAAGCATATTTTCATAACTCTGTCGACCGTACACCAGATAAGATGAGCTTTCTGTCTGACTGGTACAAAACTGTGAAGATTCCCATATTGCAGGGTCCAGGTTAACATACAATGTATTTTTCTGTTTATTGTCCCATCTGAGCAATGAGACAGGAAGACGAGTGGAAATGAGATACATTTAAGTGACTCAGGTTCAACGGAAGAATGACTATTTTTGTGGATTGTGTTGAGTTGTACTTAGTCTGATGATGAAACGCCGAAACCAGGGTTGCTTGTTACACGCTGTTCTCATGTTTATATCAGATATATTTGTGCAACAGGCTAGCATTTCGGGCACGTGGAAATATGGGCGCACGACGTCGTTCAGTGTACGGATGCGACACACTGACAACGGAGAACGGTTGTCGCAGTTACAAGCAATTCAGACTATACATATAGAGTTGTACACTTCGTCACTAAGAGCTGTTCAACCCAACCTTGGCCGAAAATTGATCGTCATTCCCCATCGGCTTCTGCTGGTCTTGCTGGGTTAAAGATGGTCATTGATGTTGAAATAACCACCTTGGTTCACATTGCTCCTGTCCTCTCCGACGTATCGCTTTGCCGGATTTATTCTCTTCACAGATGTGAAACCGTCATTTGAAAATTGAACGCTGGCGCTCTACAAGATGCTTATCACAGAGCACTGACAACTAAATTATCAGTCACAGCATCTGCTCAACTTAGCCGAACACTGCAGAAATCGTAGTAACTGTACGGACCTGTTTTGATTAGGTCCGTTCCAAGAGGACGCTGTGAATTCGGCAAAGGTGGATTTCTGTCGAGTCGGCAGAATTTATGGATAAACGTCGACTGGTCCTTCCCTACTCCGGACGCCACAATAATCACTGTGATGTGAAGTGTAAACCTAGGACGGCCTACACAGCAACCGTGAGGGTCACTTGGTCAGGTGACATTTAGGGATGATGTCGCGCTTTTGTCCACTATCGAAAACAGAGAGCCACGGTTGTCTGAGTGGCACTCAACGATCTCATTTTGAAACATTGGTCCCCACCGATAAGTTTCATTTTGTTAGAAAAACAGTACCCGGTTCATAGTACAGCAACGATGTTTACGTTAATGATTAGTCGATAGGCACGTTACTTCTTGATCGTCCCGTTCGTTATTACGTTCCAACACCTTGACTTAAGCAACCCGGTTTTCTAAATCTGACATTCATCCAAACGAAGTTTTTGGTCACTACTTCTTACAAACAGATTCAGTGCGCTACTGATCGCCCTTTTTTCGTGGCTGACGCGGTTTGGCCTGCAGTAACGCTTGTAGCAGCTTGTGCGTAAGCTTTGAACAGCTAAATGTTCTCTTGGCAGAAAATCGCCTTCATACAGTCTCATTACATCTCCCCCTTTTTGATAAGCTCGCCAACTTCTCTTTCTTGACGTTTCCTCGGGGCTTTTGACAAGTTATTCCCTCTCTAGCCATATCTGTTCTTTCAAGTGCATAGGTCTTTTAACCAGTCCATCCATGTCAACACCGAATGGCCTATGCTCACAATGTTTGACCACCACACCGCGTACCTATTGTCTCAGGTCATCAGGGTTACACTGAACTCATCTTTTCTCTTGGTTTAATGCGTATACATTTTTTATGTCGACTGTCATGATGCGTAGTTTTGTTGCAACCTGTAAGTTTTCGTCCAGTGAGTTTGCCGCTTTTTGCAGCGGTTTGGTGGACGTACTGGGTCCACTGAGGAACAGTTCAATTCACGCAAGCCAGATTATTCAACTGTGGATGTTTGAGGTTGTTCATTCTTGACGGTCTCCTCTCAGAACCTGAGGTGGCTGTGGTGCCTAAATTGTTGAAACGTAATGCAGCCCCTGGTCTGGGCTTTCCTTCTTCAATTGTTTTCATTGACGGTGCTAAGGATATGTGTTTCTGAATTGACTGCAACTCTTTAATCTGAAGCGGCACCTTGACAATGCAGTGTTCTACATGGTTGGGCCGGTTCTGACTATCTTTGTTCTTGTGCTCAGTCCACCTGGGACTGATACCCACTTGGATACTGTCTTCTCTGGTTGTACTGTTGTGGGCGAAGTGTGTGTGGGAATGCTTGTATAATATGCACCTTCGTTTGTAGGCAGTATGGCACGACTCGTGCGCTCAGGAACTAAAGTCATAACACTAGGAAGGTGAGGAACCAGAAGCGACCATGGGAAACGTGCATGTGTACTATGTTGTACGTATCACCAAAGTGAATGACGGTGCACTGCTACCGAACGGCTGTAGATACACGTCAGCTACGCAAATTAGTGTTTGCGTTCGTCGTTCTGTGTTTTCGTATAATTTGTAATGGGTTTCGTGCAGTAACCAACTTTCCAGGTCAAGCGCCTTTTGCGGTCACGATATACCGAAGTCACGTAATGCATTTGTTTGTCTTCATCGTTCATGACGTCACAGTCATTTGATTGTCCATTAAGGGCAAGATTTGTAATGCGTGTGTGCTTTCCATTCTGCCTTGTTATCTTTATACATTTTCCTCATCTCAGGCACGTTTTCTTTATACATTATTATTACTGTTGTTGTTGTTGTTATTATTATTATTAATCTGACACTGCCTGTCTAAATCAATGATATCCCGAGCCTTTGTATCTGTGGTACTATCCAGTGTTGAAAGTGTGTGCATGTATCTCTGTGGTTATCACACGGATTTTAGGTCACTTTTTGGAAATGGAACTAATTACTGGTTTGCACCGATCATAAGGTACATCTGGTTTCTCAAGCCATTTAAACGAACGCTGTTACGTGTGTGATCAGCCTCTGCTCACTGTCTTGTCAAAGTTGGAGTGGAATGAGACTTTGCCATCTTGGGGCGCTTCAACAACGTTAACTCCAAAGTCATTTCTGATTTTGACGATAGACCACTTGGATTTCCATAACGGATTATTCGGCTGTCATCGCTTATACGGCCGTTTCAAGTCAGATGAACTGTTCAGCTCACCTGTCATGTCGGCGCGATTATCTGGTGATACGTAAATCATCTCTTGTATACTGTCTCACCAACACCACTACAAACCAGGAGGATTAGTACTGTGCTGTTCCCAGAGGAAAAGGTTCATCTTACTTCTTGCGGCTGTTCAGATAAGTGAGGTTCGCATTCTTCACATCAGTGTTTGTCAGGTAAGCATGAACGCAATCCATTGATGTTCTGCTCTCTTATAATGGTGCTGGTGTAACTTTGGATCGGCTTGCGTTCTTAACTACTCGGTGGCCGATGTCATATTCCCTCCTGAACTTGTCATATGAACTGCCATGTCGAATAATCCGTCTTGGCATCCAACAACTTTGGAGACTTCCGTGAGGGCAATGTTTGTCTAACCCACAAATCAGCCTCGCATGCTATAGTACTTGCTTCGTGAATTGCCAGTGGTAGTTGGGAACTATGTGGTTACAAATACTAAGCTAGCATTCCGTGTTAGTTGGTACTTGTATTTCATCGATAACTAGCTTAGCTTCTCAACAGCCGGGTGTTGTGATCGGTGGAGTCGTTGCCCAGCGAGACTAAGAACAAAACGACAAAGTACGGGTGCACAATGTGAATCGGGCAATTTTTCTGGTTAGTATTCGTGTATATTTGTTACACAATTCGCAACGTGTTGACTGGGAATTAAACTAACGATTTAAACCAAATGTGCACTTGTTCTCCACCACTTAACCGCCCTTCAACCGATCAGATAGCCTCAACCGATGCACTCATCTATCTCGGTGATGGTCGTTTCCACTTGGAGTCCGCAATGATTGCCAATCCCCTTTTTCCGGCTTATCGGTACGACCCGTACGACAAATCGCTTACGCGTGAACATTACGATCACAAATTAATGCGCGCACGACGGAAGGCAGCTATCGATGCTGGCAAGATGGCCAAGAATTTTGGACTTATTTTGGGTATGTGCAGATACGTCGTTGTACGTTTTTGCAGAATTTGTCTATGCAAGGATGTTGTGAGTTTTCAAGTGGTTATTTTTGACAATAAAAAGCAGCCTTCCCTGTTGACTAATTTCCGTTGTGAAATTGAAAAGTCAAAGTATCAGGCTGGTTTTACCATTCCTTGTTTTGATCACTTTCGATTCTTAACGGTAATTAATCACATGAAGAACCAGATTGTAGGTTATGATTTTAGTAACTGGACCCAGAAGCATACTGGTCAGCTCTTATGTATCTAAGTGGTCATACTACAAACCCTTGGTGGAACGCAGCCTGAATTGAACATTGCACTGTGAATTTCCAGACGTAAGTCGCGCTATCTTGAACATAGTTGTGTATGTGCGGTTGACGGATCAGCCTTGTAAGTGGTCGCTCTGTACCCACGACGTGCATACACATCGTTTCAACTGGACGACACTGTGCAACAAACCAGTACATCACAATCGACGACGACACATCACCACATTTCCTTGGTCTAAGTTATCAAACTAACGGGAAAACGAATGTTGCAAGATGTCATCTCTTTGATTCATCTCGTTAGCCACACCTCAAAAGCATTCATAATCCATAGCAAGGACACGCGGGAGCAGCAGTAGAATAGAGCGGGCCTGAGATTAAAGAAACACTGCCAAGAAATTTAGATGACATAAGTTATTTAATTTCGCACACTCAGTCTTTATGTGACCAACAGGGTTTCGTCGGTGGCCTGAAGTTTGTGTTTGGGTTCCGTAACAAAACAGTAAACTAATTAACCGGGCCAATATTGTGACTGACCTCTAGGGTGGTATTAGTAATTAATAGCACCGGGTGTCCCCCCCAGTTGGTTGTTTACCTATCGGTTCGCGTAGCAGACTCCGTCGACCATCTGGAAGATTACGCGCTGAATGAGGCACCGATGTGTCCCATCAATGTAACTATCATTGAAGTTATAAGTGAACTTACAGGCGTCACGTGAGACAAAGTGGTTAGGCACACTATGTTTAGCTCTTCCATAGCTAACTGCTGTGTGCCCCATCCGGTGTATGATGCAGTTTTTTTGCCGATCTCGCAGACTACGACATGTGGTTAGTTCTGTGTCTTGGCTTTCATGCGACACTCATCCATAATAAATTCAGAGGGTTAGGGCGCTGGGTGGAACACTTTGAGAGTGAGTTTAGCTGGTCTTGTGCTTCTACCGCCACAAACTTGTATTGTAATACTCCGATCAGTAGATTTTGGGCCGCCCACCAAAACCCACGGTCACAATAGCATTTTGGCTATCAAACTTAATGGGACTGTTGATTCAGATTACCTCATGCCGGCACTTCTCAAGGAAGGTAGGGAGGCCTCGACTCAATTGTTCCAAATTGAGTGGACGGTGAACCAATCTGTGCCGTGGTCATCCGAAAATAGTTCCCGTATTCAATTAGGGAGTCCGGGACTCTTGCAAAAGCTGCAGGGGAATTGGTTTGACCTCAATCATTACTAGAGCCGTAGTATCCATTTTACTTCGTTAGAATATTGCAACTTGAGAGACAAATATTTGGGAACAGCCATGTTTTCACTTTGGGCGGGGATGTATTGATCAACTTTTTACTCTTCGCCAGATTTTAGAGCAGCATTATGTATGTTACCGGCTTACAATTGCCGTATTTCTCTACTATAAGGTTATGTTCGATTCACTGGATCGATCTATATTTTTAGAGTCGTTCAAACGCAGGAGTGTGCCAGCCAAGTATGTGAACATACTATCGTACCCGTACCTCAGCTCTGGTTAGGGTTTACGGTGAACTATTTAACAGTTTCAGCATCTGGAGCGGCGTACGTCAAGGCTGTCACTTTTCACCATTTTTGTTTACTTTTGCCATAGACGAAATAATGGAGGGCTATCTTGGACATTCACAAGATGCCGGCCTGGACCTCCTACCTGATGGACAACTGACCGACCTTGATTATGTTGACGATAACGTCATGCTGTTTGTTAACATTCGAGCAGCGCTTTACAGCCTCAAAGTGCAAAGTGGTTCTGTAAGATTGCTATGATCAGGTTGCTTTAATGTTAGGTAATAAAATCACGGAGGTTGTTGAATAGCTTGTATGCGTAGGAAGTTGTATCAGCAGCACCGGAGTTGTAGGGAATGGGATGGAAGCGCGTATCTCTAAAGCTAGGGCGGCACAGAAGTCTCTCTCAGGCTTAAAGGTCGCGTACAAAAGACGACAGGGAGAGCTGTACTACATTATGGCAGCGAAACACATCCGCTCAGGACAAGACGCAAACCGTCTTCAGGTGTTTAACTATCGATGTCTGCGTTCGATCGCCCGTATCGGGTGGTACCAACGACTAAGCGAAGAAGGGGTTAGGAGGCGAGTATTTGGTGGTGATTGTCAAGCAAACTCTCTTGTTCAATCCCTCAAGTTGCACAGACTTAGATGGGTAGGTCATGTATCAAGGATGTCAGCCAGTCGTCTGCTACACGGTGCACTCTTTTCTGACGCTGCGGTCGACTAAATTAAGGTGCGGGGTGAACAGATGATGACCTGGTGTAGACAAATGAAATCGTTCACCAAGTGGTTTACCACTGTAGTTCGAGTTCATCTCCCGGGCTGAGACCCTCACGACTCAGAGTCGGTGGTTGGAGAATTTAGATGAGGTGGCGGCTAATGGTGTCGAGTGGCGTGAATGTTGTCGTTGTTTGGCGGAGTTGTCTGTGA
>QNGE01007206.1:0-24698 GCA_008508345.1 Paragonimus westermani | reverse complement strand
GCGTGCTTCTCACATATGCGTTGGGAAATATATATTATTTATGTGTTTTAGAGTTGAGCGGACTTGCTTTAGTCGACTATGAATCGTTTTGTCCCTCATTTGGCGTCGAGATCGAAAGTGGCGATATTAACGCAGCGTGCTGCTGGCGCCATTTTGATTTTCGTTTCTGTAAGTCTTGTGCATGTCTTACTGAACCTTCGGCTCACGCTTGTTTCTCTCATCTCCTTCCAGAGAACTTTCGTTGGAACCCCTAATTCTGAGGAACGCTGTCCCCTGGTGTCTCCACGTTGCACAAAGTGGGTTTACGAGTGTATCGGGTAAACGAAGCCAGAACGTCCGGCTCGCCTGTTACACGATCTTAGGTGCTGTGGATGCATAAATGTGGTACCTTGTGAAGAATTCCTTCACCTCTGATTAATATTTGACCGATGTTATCTTATATTCCATTTTAGGTTATGGATTATTTACAGTGCTTTAGAGATGTCTCTGAGGGTCGCGAAATTGTTAGCTTCAGTGGGTTCAAAAGTTGCTCAGATAGGTACATGGGGGATTACAGTGTTTTGTACGTGCTTGGTTCAAACAAGGAATCAGGCAGTGGAGGCCTGAAATATGATCATGTGAGCGTGATTGTCGTTGAGTTGACGTGGCAGATGGCGTTTTGCTGTATAAAATACAAGCAACGTAGGAGCGGAAGCCGTGGATTAAGACTTGTTTATTGAGTTGAGTTCATGTAATTCCCATTGCACAGTTCCCGCGATGCATGCTGCCAATCATGTTTTAACGTGGTCAGAAGAAATACCGGCTTAGTTGTTAGCTCCTTCGCATTGGAGCACAACCACAACATAACTGCCTTACTGTACGATGCACATCTAAGTATTCGCCAGCTCACAGACAGTGAAGTGAACGACTCGAGATATCGTTTCGAGTGCAACACGCCGACTGCTGAGTTGAACCAGTATGCTGTGGATGTTTATGGCAAGTATATAGCTACCATGGGACATCGCACCACCAGTCATCGGTTGAAACCGCCGGTGATAAGTGAGTGGGTTAATGTGCACTAATGTAGCAGAAAACCTGCCACAAATTCCGGCCAGTAGCCGGTGTATCCGAATTGAGAATAACACAACGAATAAACGACAATCAAACGCTTGTATTAGAATTACGCGCCGTGGAAATGCATGTTCAATGACATTCATCACATCCACCACACGTTGAACGGAACTGCGGGTTCTTGAAATAATTTCCGGGTTTCATTTGCAGTCTTGAAGACCTAGGAATGATGCTTGTAATTTCGTGGTTTGAATTTGAATCTAGAGCGGAATCCTCACTATCTGAAGTCACAACAGAATTAGGAACGAACTGACATGTGTCCTCAAAACGTATCTGATCCACGTGTCAATTATGTACAGATAACTCATCAACGTCTAGAATTCGGTACAAGCATTTACCAAGATTCTTTTGAAGTGAACCAGATGACGGTCTCAAGTCATCACTACGATAAAAGATAACTTCAGAGGGTTGAATATATATCACGTTTGACCTCAAAGGTCTTTCTTTAACAAGTTTGGCGGCGCTTTCATGTGCAGTTGAATGACAGGCATTGCGATATTGTAGCAAGAAGTTGTCAACACCTTTTTCAAGGTCTCGGATTGTAGTACGCTGAAGAGAGGCTATAGCACTTTTGAGTGTTTCAACAAAGTTATGAGTGTTTCAACAAAGTTTTCAGCCTGACCATTAGAGCAGGCATGTCGAACAGGAGTAAACAGATGTTTGCATCCAATACCTTTGAGCCAAGTAATTAGGTTGTCAGTGAAATGGGTACCATTGTCAGTCACTAACACAAGAGGGTTACCTTCTCTGCTGAATATTCTTCTTAATGCGTACATAGTGGATTCTGCAGTGGGCGTTGTTGTGCATGCCACTGCCGGCCACTTCGAATAGGAATCGATCACTACTAGCGCATACTACCTGTCAAGAAAAGAACCACAGTAATCCGCATGAGCCCGTTGCCAGACCTCAGTTGACATTGGCCATGGAGTCCAATAAGACGGTAAATTGTGGGATTTGTGATGGCGAGATGAACAACTTTTGACCAGACGACAAATATCAGCATCAATCTCTGGCCACCAGCGCGTTAATCTGGCCAGAGGCTTCATCTTTTCAACCCCAAGATGTCCGGAATGTAGATCGTCCAGAACTGCTCTACGAAGAGTTGGAGGAATAACAATTCTGTCATTCAAGCACAATAATCCATTTGTAGTGAGTGATAATTCCTCCCGACGCATATAAAATGTAGGAAATCTCCGTCTGACTTGTGGGATCCAACCACGTCGTAGCGCACTGAGAATGGGTGAAAAGTAACGTTGAGTATCGCGGATTAACTCTGTTTGGCCAATCGGCAGAGGCTGGATTGGAAGTCAGTCATTACTAGAAGTTTGCTCAGATCTATACGGAACACGTGTTTGATTGGGCTGATTTGTGCACTATAGTATAGTCATATGCGCTCAGTGCTATGCTTCATCGTTGAACCATGGCTGCTGATGATCCTGCCAATGACTTGTCAGGATCATAGATGATCCGACACAATTTTGGATGATATTCCAAACGGATACTTATGAAGCCGCTTTACCGCCCAGTATGCCGCCAGAGCTTTATGATGTGTCTGAGCATAACCCCTTTCTGCTGGACTAAGTCAGCGTGATATACACACAACTGGTTTGTTGTCCTGTTCAAACACAGCTTCGATTCCCATTGGAGAAGCGGCAGTATTCAACACAAGCATAGTTTTAAAAGAAAATGGACGAAGTATAGCATCATGTGACAAAAAGTTCAACAACGGACGTACACACCGTTCATGAGTTGGAGTCCACATGAACTACTTCTCAGAAAGCAACTGGAATAAACGTTCAGCAAGGTGAGAGAAATTTGGAATGAAACGGGAATAGTACTACAAAGCACCTAACAAAGAGCGTATTTCGGATAGGTCAGTGGGTGAAGGTGCATTGACTAGTGGGTGTAGACAATTGGTATCAGGTCTGAATCCGTTACCGTCAACCAGGTAACCGAGACACTCGAAACTGCCTAAAGTAAAAGCGCGTTTGTTTGGATTAACAGCAATGTTCTTGTCAAATACGGTTGGGATAGTTTCAAAAGACAAGAATCATTTATTAGCTTGTCTGGGGCATGTACGATGATATCATCCGGATGAACTTCAACACCATCCATACCCTTCACAATGTTATTCATTACCTGCTGAAAGATAGCAGGAGAATTACTGAGTCCAAACGGCAAAAATTGGTACTGAAAAACTCCATTAGGTGTATTGATTGTTGTTATCGGCATTGGTGTCTCATCCAAAGGAAGTTGTGGATATGCATACTTCAAACACGGAGAGGATGACATCCCCCTCCTTTTGCTTAATATTTCTGCACATTCTCCATCGTTAGGTTCCTTCCCACTCCAATGGAAAAATTCTATAATTCAGCCCCGTTACAAAGGTGGTTCACGACAAAACATCAACAATTATCGTCCCATTAACCATACTTCAATTCGTTTCAGAGTATTGGAAAGGATAATAAAATGTCGCATGGTTGAATTCTTGTTATCGCAGAATCTTATAAACCTATCCCAGCATGGATTCCTCAGCAAACGTTCGTGCATGACGTGTCAGTTGGAATTCTTTGATCATGTTACAATATCTGCTGTTTCAGGGAATGCAGTTGTTATTATACTCCTGAATATGCAAAAAAAGCTTTTAATCGTGTGCCTCATAAGCGCCTTCTGATCAAAATGGCATCTTTCAGTATACGTGACCCATTACTCAGCTGGTTTGCTTCATACCTTGTAGACCGCACACATACAGTGAAAATAGGATATAACAGATCAACGCCCAGACCAGTCACCAGCGGAGTGATTCAAGGAAGCGCCCTGGCACCGTTGCTCTTTCTTGTGTATATAGATGATATATGTAAAGTTATCAAACATGGCAAACTATTCCTATTCGCTGATGACATCGAACTTGTCTATACTTTTCCTACTGGCGATCTCAATTCGTCCTTAGGAAATATACGGGAAGACATCATGTCATTAGAGTCTTGGTGTCAAACCTGGCTGATGAAATTCTCAGCCAATAAATCCACAATTGTCGCACACGGTTTTCATGTACCAGATGACTTTATAAAGCTGGATGGTTATGCTATTCCAACCGCCAAATCAGTCCGCGAACTAGGTATACGTTACTCAAACTCATTCAATTTTGCTGAACATATATCTTTCCTAGTAGCTAAAACTAAGCGAACGATTGGATATATCGCGCATTCATTCTTCTTTCCTGCAGCTCGACTGCACCTTTATAAGCTGTGCGTACGACCCCAACTTGAGTACTGCACGTTCATATATAGTCACTTGCGCAAGTCTGATAGGCTAGCTCTGGAAAGTCTCCAACGTGCATTTACGAAAGGTTTAGTGGGTTATCCGTCTTCGTTGAACTACAGAGAACGCTGCCAGACACTTAAACTGGATCCTCTTTGGCTACGGCGTCTCAAGCTGAACCTTGCGCTCATGTATAACCTAGTTTATAGCAATAAATTTAAGGTAAAACTCGCGATTCGCCTTCAGCATAGCTCAAAATACAACATCAGGAACAAAGAGTTCACTTTGGCAACTCTTAAATCCCGTAGAAAACTCCGTTCAAATTTTTTCCTAGTGAAATATACTTACATTTGGAACAAACTCCCACATGCAATTAGAACCAGTAAGAATATACATCAATTCAAACGAAGCCTAGAAACTTTCCTAACATTAAAGAACGTCATGTTGATCTTCAAACTCTGCCTGCCTGAAGACGATATCTTTCAAAACGGACCTAATAACATCTAACCATCTGATCTAATCTAATAATAACGGAGGGTGAATCTATACCACAGCATGTAACGCCACACACTTCGAACTGATCAAAGCTATCAATTTAGCCATTTGAGAAATTCCTCATTTCGAAACTTATTATTTCTCCAGCAGGATAGATCTTGTACACAGCTCTGTCGAAAAATTGCAGCTGCGTAACAAAACTACAACCAACATATGGCATCTCAGACATCCCTGTTAGTAGTAACCAAAACCATCCTGGTACTCTTACTCCATAATCAACGATTATCAGCTCTGTATAGCTATCAACCACTACGCAACAGCTGTGCAAGTTAAAACAGTTTAGAGAATATATATAGCTTAACCTGTTCGCCTCATATGATTACATATACGTGCCTCTTCCTATTCTACAGACTACCTGATAATCTTTCCGTGTTGCTAAGCGCCCTTCCATTCTACACAACGGCCGTACACACTAAATCGACATCGGAATTCGGCTGTAGTCATGTACTAGGATAATCTGTGAATCGATCACTATTGTTGTTATACGACAACAATTATTTGCTAGAGATGTATATTTTATTAACTAGCACAAACTTGTGAATTCTATATAAAAGATTTAGCCAGAAAATGTCAGACTCCATCATTCGTCATACTCCATATGACCATTTTACGTTCTTCTGCTTATCACGTTATTTTGCCTTCCATTCTTGATTCTACGATAAATTCTAACGCGAGGCAACATTCCACAACGTTCGGAAAATCAAAATCCTGTACTGTTTGGGCAATTTGTGAAATTCCGTCGAGTTGAGGAAATAACGGAGTTCAGTCCAGGAGATCGTCCATTTCTCCGGAAAAATTGGTACCCGCTTATCTTCTCTCATCTTCCCAAAAGTTTATACATATTTTTTTGAGACCATCCACATCAACTGATGGCGAACTTTTCCGTCTATTCGTTTTCTCCATCCTGAAAAATCCTTTTTCTGGCATGACCTTGAACATAAGGCCAACGTTAGCCTTGTGAAGCAACAATTGATGTAACAACTTAACATTTTTGATCGAATATTGAAAATCTTGAGAACTATTGTTTCAGAAGCAAGTGAACCATCTTCTTACTTATAAAATAGAGTTTTCCTTTATTATTTTGTCCGTTCTGTTGCTCTATTTCCATAATAGGTGTCTTGTACAATTAACAATTATGTGTACGATATGTAGTTCACGTTAAAATGTGTGTACTGATCACGCTCATCTGAGCGTGTTTCTCACAAATGGGTTGAGAAATATACCATTATAATTATTATTAAGTCTATCTTGGAGAAAACTTTGGATCCTGAAAACTTGTTCAAAATATCCTCAGGTTCAGCAATAGTACATGTATGTTGCTTAAAGCATCGATTTACAGTAAGTCGATAATCTCCACATATTCGCGGAGTTTATCCATCAGACTTCAAGGGCGTCTTAATCGGCGTGACCCAAGAGGATAAATCAATGGGCTCAATAACGTACCTCTTTACCGGCTCGGTTCACGGAGTCCATAAGGAATTATACGACGTTTCAGAAAAATCTGATCACCAGTTACTTCTAGTTTAACTGGAGGTATCTTCATGTTGCCCGTGGCCTTCGCGCACTTGAGAATGAGGTCTTTCAAACTTACAGAATTAAACGGTGGCACAAGCAAGGAAACCTGGATATGAAGCATTTTTAAAACCTTTAGCCCCAAAATGGATGGACCATGATGAGTGAAAACATAGGTACAATCAAGTGGCTTGGATTGTCCGTTAAAGATCGGAATAGTGACGGTACCCAAGACAGGAATAAAATGACCAGTTGTACCTCGTATGGTGACAGAACAAGGATGAATTATGTAAGTTGGGTAGAACTGTGACAGATGTCTTTGTAGAATAATAGATTCTACACTGCCAGTGTCAACAATAAAATCATGTGAAAAATGTGTGAAATAAATGCCATGAAATAGATGGATCAACTATCAAAGTGAAGGACTCCATCTTGTCACATGTAGCATCAAATTCATTTTGACCAGTTACTATAAATTGGCAATTTCTTTTCGACTTACAGACAATTTGTAAATGACCTCGTTTCCCGCAATTATGGCATATAGAGCTGCGGTGAATGCATGTATATCTGGAATGATTCTTGCCACATGATGCACAATTCTCAAATCTGCCAGTGATATATGTCAACTATTACGAGGAATTTTGAGAAAGTGGTCTAGGACCATATTTAAGAGCTGAATTGAATAGCCACAGAGTAGTGTGTTCTGTAGGTCGCTTTTTCACCGATCCAAACAAGGCCGGAGTCTCACTGGAACTCCCACTATGTACTACATTATTAACGTCCTCGTACTGCTCACAGATTACTTTGGTATTTTGATACGTAGGTTTAGGAAGTAGTAGCAGTTGTATATGCAGATCCGGTGAATAAATACCGTCGATGAGTCGGTCACGAAGCTGGACCTCCAACTGATCACCAAAACCACACCGTGCTGCCTGAGTTTGGATTTGGAGGGTAGTCACGGACGGACTGGTTCGGTTGGCGCTTCATGATATTAAACTTGGCTCGCTCAGGGACCTCGAAATTTACAGGAGTGACATGACCAAGCAGTGTTTTCTTTATGCGCTCGTACGTGAGATTTATAAGCGAATCTGGATAAGATAAATTATTCAAAAGACAATGGGCATCTTTTCCTACGCTTTAGAGAGAGAAGGCTGATTTCACCTCCTCATTTAGGATGGATGTGGTCATACACCGTAGTTCAAATCGTTCAAAATAATCCTCAATACCACGAGGGAAGGAATGAACGTCCAAAGTTCCGAGAAGCATAGGATTCACTGTTATTGAAGACTGCCGCGACGTCAATATGATATTTCGTGAATAGACAGAACTTACCGCGAGACCGGTAGCCGGTATATTCGAACTGAGCAGAACATAACGATTGAACGACAATCAAACGCATGTATTAGAATCACGCGCTGTATCAAGAAAGTACAGTCATATAGAGAAAAACAGCATGCTGCGTGTCATCAGAGATGACAACAATTGGTACACGCTCATGTGTTTCGCACGCACAGAGCAAGTGCCGTTATTCAGACGATTCCCTGGTGTGGTGAACGTCGATGCCACTCATAGGACCAACCGCCACATGTAAGTCCTCTATCACTCCACATTCGCCGCTGTAGCCTGAAGCTGTATTAGTTCCTGACTACAGACGGCATGGGTCATGGACGACCCGTGATGTACGCCTATGTACGAAGTGAGAAGTGCGCATCCTGCGTAATTTGTTCGGAGCATTCCGGGATGTGATGGGGGAACACATACGTGTCGGAACTTCTGTGATGGATGAAATGGCGGCCCAAATGCGAGCAGCACCAGTAGTCTTTGGGTGCAATGTAATGTTATGCTACTTCCATGTTTGGGATACTGTGACGAAACATATAAGTTGATGTGATGAGCCTTATAATCACCATTCAGACGAATTCTTTCAGAAGCCGATATTTGTTTCATCGCGTGACTACTTGCAGTAACTCTGAAGAGTGAGTGGTCACCGTTGTCTATTCATTTCGAAGGCTCAACCGGGATGTCATAATAATACGACGAACAAACACCAGCTTTATGGACTACCTCTCGTGCAATTGGTTATATATAAAGCCAAAGTGGACCATCCATGCACAGTCGGATGTTGTTCACTTCGGAAGTCGAACAAACAACCGTCTGGAGTGTGCGACTCGGCAACCAAGGAAGCGCAATCATCCCAGAGATCACATAGCCACGGCCACTAGTAAAACTTGGCTCCAGAGCGAGTGACTAATGCGGGAGTTTGAGAGGCAGTACACTTACGGTTACGACCTCCGGGAGGTGGTCAGCGTGGATGAGTACGTTAAGAATATAATCGTTCGACTGACAACATTCGCCAGTCAGTTGATGCTGGAGCATCTCAAGAGGCGTGCTCCCCTGCTGCACTTCAAACGGTTGGACGAGTCCAAGGTAATCGTACTTTATGTAACATCAATTGACAGCTTCGAGTAAGTCACAAGAGCACACAGTATACTGTGAACATCAGTGACGACACGTGCGAGTGCCATTTCTATAAGTCCATGTGGTTACCATATATTCACATGTTGTCCGTATTCAAAAAACACTTCTATTCATACAGCACGTTGTTGTTAACTATGGCCGCATTTGCTTTATGCAGCTTCCCAATCCATCAGCGATGGCTTGCTGAATGCAATCTACCCAAAAGCAGTATGTTCTGCCGAGAGGTCACGGTCGCCTGCAGTGATGCATTCCAACTGGATTACAAAATGTTGCATCACGGGTTAGCTAAACTGTACGATGTTAACCCAAGGACAGGAAACCGCGTTTTCAAGATTATCATAGCTTTCAGGCACCAGTCCATTAAGACAACTGAGATGGCTTTACCACACACAGACTTCCCCCTTCTTACGTCCCGGAATGCAAAACAGCAAAGGTGGGGTAGGAATGTTCACATGGGGGTGCCATGTGGATATTGTGGTAACCCTATGTGGATATTGTGGTAACCCCGTTAATACGAACGGTTATCGGTGGGGTGAAGACCAGCTATTTTTCCACGTGGAGTGCATGAATAATGCTGACATCGCACCGGCCCTTCTGCACAGGGCATCTACAACCCCTCTCGCCAGGTAAGTTATGATATCATTAACTATGCAGGTTCAGTTACATCGACCTCAAACAGTTGAGCATTAGTGTGAACCACTGATGTGTTGCTGTCTATGATGGTGATGATGACCTCAAACACTGAACCACTTCCGATGTTGAAACGGAAACAGAGATGATGATACCCCTGAATATGAGTTTCGCGTTGTTCCCCCACGCAAGCGGGCCCGAGTGAGAGTGTCGGCAAATGACTACACGGACGTTATGGGCAACGGTACGTGATACCCCACTTAACATGTTACATAGCGTTTATCTGTAGATCAGCATACACAGCAAGAGGAGGACTTCTACTGAAGCGGAATAGAAGCAAGGGGGCTTCCAGAAATCGGACAGAATGTTCCAGATAATGATAAAATGCACATATATTAAACGTATTCTGACAATTCTGTATCACTTTCACGTCGTGACTGTAGACTGACCGTCGAGCACAGACGTCAGTACGTCCAACCATAGGTCGTGGCGTTGTGGCTGTAGGGTACACGTGGGCTGACCGTCGAATGGGTCACCCCGGATGGCTCCATGAGGTACAATGCTTCACTTCTCGTTAAATCTCTTTGCTTTCCTGAAAGCACATGTAATTCCATCTCCTCGGTGGTCATGTAACTGAACAAACTTGCTGATTTCTTTGTTACCATAATGCCAAAATAGCTTACGCCCGATCACGGTGAGCAGTATATAGTCTCAGAAGATCACGCCGACCTTCGCCCGCATTATGTTTAGAAATCATTAGCTGCAGCCTTATCTACTTACACACGGCACCTCCAAATTTCAGTGGTTTCCAGCCACACGTAAGGATGATCACAAACACTCAAACTTATCAACTGTAGACACCTATTTCAGGGAATATCAAGCGCAAAAGTTCAAAACAAGATCTACAACTTACACGGTGCATGATTATTAATCATTCGTTGATAATTCTTCTTATCTACCAGATCACAAAACTTCAGTTATTTCGTCGAACTATTTTGCTATTAAATTAGCGCAAATCCTTGGCGTCCTCAATAGAAAATTTTAACGCGTTAAAACAAAAAAATTCCCACAGCACAACAGGCATATTTTATACTTTCCTAAATATTCGGTCCACAATCACTCAAATGATATTCCAACCCCGCATATTAACGGCACACCAAAGACAACATTGACCTCCTGTGGATAGATTTCAGCTTTAAGTGCGACGTGTAGCGACCTTATTTTTTTAAATTAATAACTGCGTCGAAGTTACTATTAACGTTTGTATTCTTTCTTCTCCCCAAATTTTTTATGCGCCTAACTGTTTGTTTACACGAGTATGGTTGCCGGCATGTCACCCACACATTCGAACGTTCGGCTTCGTGTCTTGCTCGCTTGTCGTTTCGCTGTACTAACGTTTCATCTCGATCCTCTCCCGCTCTCGTCGATTGTGCGTGTCGACAATATACTCCTTGTCTACCGGTCGCGTTGTTCGTGACTGACCGGCCATAGCCCGTTTGAACTCTACAGGCGTGAGACGTTGTCTCTGTTGAGAAGAACTGTGTCACACAGAGCCGGCTTTATTTTTATTAGAAGCTCCGTGATGTGATTTAGCCAGGAAACCCTGCAGACGGGGCGTGAAATGTGAACAAGACGGGGCTAATCGTAGCGGTGTTTAGATGTAACCACAAGCGGTGAATGCTTGTCTACTGCACCACGCTTGCCAGGTGGCAGCCATTTGGCTTTTAGTGGGTGTTCCCACACCTTTCGGAAGTTGGTCAGTCTGTAACTGCTTCCAGTCTACATTGGAGGACGAGCGATGGCGATATATTTGACAGCTCAGGCCTAATATGTGTCTAGAATAGAGGTATGTGCATATGTATATAATATACACCGCATACATACGCGTATTTATATGTAGGTTTACGTATATATCAAAATGAATTTATGTTATTTCACACAAAAATCTTTCCTTTGCATACATATGCATTTACGTACATGTATAGAAAAGCATGCACATGATGTGAATTTCTGTGAGTGGGATCGCATTATTGCATGTCTTACTGGTGTACACATGCATCTTTTTATTTATCGAATTTTTTCCAGATCCGCATGCATAAGAACGTGCACATTGCTACCTGCATCTAGGATAACCCGCTGCCTGATGAGAAAACTGTGCTTCAAGGTCATCCAATGCGATTACGAGAGGAACAACGCCCTCGTACACGTAATCAGACGTTTTTATCTGTTTGTGTATACGTGAAATATACAATCGCTTATGCATTTTCGTGAGCCGGTTTAACTAATGGTTCTCGTCAGCTCATGTCCGTGTAACCATCACCCAATGTGTGAAGGACCATCTGAGCACGTCGACACTCTCTTCGTTGGTACCAATACCGTTGTCTTCCCTTCGTTTTCAAGAACTGGCCCTCTCTTTTGGTCTGCTTAGAAAAAGAATTTTCGACGACGGAATTTCTTCTGATCAAACATGGTTCAGCCCCAATTGGAGCCACCGTAGAGCTTCGCGATGTTATTAATATACCAACCACTGGGGCGTAACCACGACACGTACACGGTCATTTCTGCCACGGAAATCAATAATTTCCAAAGTCCTAGACGACACCAACGAAATATTACCCGATGTTCCTGTATGTACGTCTTTATTGTCGTCTAGCGGCCGATTTTACCGCCTACGGGTAATGTGTATCAGGCAAGGGAAGACTGTGGCGGAACGTTCAAAATTTACGGGCCCACTAATTGTTGGGAGCGATGTAACAGAACAATGCCCAGTCAGTACTAACTGTCGGTAACCGATCGAAAGTGAAAAAAGACTCAGCTCGTTGCCCCGCGTGTGTTTGTGTCGACTTTGGAGAATGGAGTTTACAAAGAAACACGTCAGGCCAGCGAGGCGCTTCCGGATCGATGTTAAAAAAGGATAGGTCTACTTAGAAAAAAGTAGACGGAAAACCAAAATTATCAAAAATGTAGAGATGGATGGGACTATCGAGGACATTGTTTATTTCAGTCACTACAGAGGAATATTTGAATTCTCTGGTTTCTTGGAAGTGCGGTCCGAACGTGATCCCTGTAAATCACCAACAGACATATGCAGAGGTGACCGTATTCTAGCATTTTGGCAGTATACCTTAGGGTATGCTATAACCCACATCATTAGCCCATCCTTGAGATGCCTTCGCGGGCTTCTGCTGGCACTTCACAAGTTCACCCGAGCTACGTTATAGCACAAAATCACTGGTGCTCTAGGATGCATCTATACGATCCCAGGGCAGCGCCTTTCCAAGGTGCGCCTTCTCCAGGCTTGCTGTTTATAGAGATGGTCTATATGAGCTCCACACTGTCCATAGGACGTGCGCCTGTAAGCGACCTGAAGTTAAATTTCAATGTCCCAAGGTTCTCTGATGAAGGTGTTGGGATGAAAATACACATATCTACAAGGTAACAACCTAATTGTTTCCGAAGGCAAATCCCCGCGTTATTCAAGGAATCTTAGTCAGCTAAGGCAAAGTTAACAGTTACTATCACGTGGTCACTTTCACGAAGTGCAGCTCAAAAATTCAGCGTAGGAACTCCAGACGTACACCCACAAATGATAAAATCTAAGACTACCCAGTTAAGCACGTTTCTTCTACGCGTTGTTCAAGTGCAGCAGCACGGCGTGAACTTAGCAGACGAGTTCGAGCATCTAATAATTCCGTGTTCTCATCTATGTTGGAAAGTTTAGCAAACGACATTTCCTGGTTCTTTGCGTTGCGGAGTGAATTGAGTAATCTATCATTTCATAAAAACGTAACTAGCCCAGTTGATTCCGTACTGAAATTTCCCGCCAAGTTTTCATCTGATCACACTGCTAACAAAAAGTCTGCTCGCAACCTGGTTTCCCTGTGTGTTTAACGCCCGGCACTTATTAGATACTGCAAAAGTGGACAACCAGCCACGTCTAACTGCGCCAAATATGCAAGAAACGCCAACCCTGAAAATAAAGCGCACATATATCCTGCTAATATCACACACGTATACGTCGAGAGCTGGGCGTTCCAAACGATGGCCCCTCTGCAGTGACCACCTTGATGAGATCACGCGTCTCGAGGATGACAGCCTCCGCCACCGCAGCAGGAAGAGCATTCCAGGTGGGGCGGACATCCAGAGAAAAATTGTGTCATCTAAAGAACAGGCGACTACGTGTTACGCCTAGCTCGAGCTTGTGTCGCCCTCAACTGGTGGTGTTTGCCAGCCTTTTAAATCTTCCACCAAGGTGGTCCCTTGCATCCATGATTTCAAAGCAGAGTATCACGTCACCCCTCATCCATCTGTAAGACAAGGTAAAGAGTGCCAGGAGCTACATACGGTCCGCATAAGAGGACTTGCGGACACAACCCTTCCCGTTAGATCTCGTTGTATATATTTAAAGGTTGTTTTGTTTTTTACCGTGTTTGGAGTGCATGCTCCTGTGTGTAGCCTTAATAAGTACAAGGGAGACGCCGGAAATATTCTGCTGAAACCCCTGGTAGAACTCCCCGTTATCACCAGGTCGTGCTAAATACCAGTCTAGTGGTATCAAATATTGCATACAATGGATAACCAGGAGGATGCCGAAAGTTAAAAACTTTACTGGAGGTCATCAAGACGAAGCAACCACCTAAGACAGTTTGACAGTGTGTTACACGTGAAAACACAAGGAGAGGGGGCAATAATGCTGAATGGGATGTGACGGAAACGACAGAGATGTGTAAAGTTTGTCCCAAACGGGTGTTTGGGATTTTCTTTAAGTGACTTTCAGCGTGATAGACCAATATTGTTGAACAAGGCTCAGCCATCGCGCCTACTACGAACCATAAACTTACAGCTACACTGAAACCACAACGGCATTGAGACCAATGAGGAGGCTGTCAACGTGCACAGATTTTCAGCGATCTCAACGATGGATACATGGGTTTGAGGCAGAAGCTGAAGGTTCCCAGATCCATTCCGTTTTTCTCGTCCAATGTCAGAACAGTCAAATAAAACAAAGAAGAGGCTCACTTTCCGAAAACGAGGAGAAGACAACGGCATAAGTACCGATGGAGGGAGTGTCGACGTGCCCAGACGGCCCTTCAGACTGTGGGTGATGATTATACGGCCATTAGCTGTCAAGAACTGTTAGTTAGACTGGCTCGCGAAAACATAGACGATTGTATCTTCAACGTATACACGAACAGAGAAAAACGATCGACTACGTGTACGTCAAGAACGATAACGAATATGCCAGGTTGAAGTGAAACGAACTCACCATGACGCAGGAGGCTGAAAATTATTCGCAGGTTGTAAATGCTTACGTTGGTGGGCCGTTAGTATGTGAGTATGTAATATCGCCTGAATGGTAATAGACAGAACATTCTAGAAAGTGTGAAGAATGCTTGTGTTTTAGGGAACATTGTTTTTCTAATGTATGAAAAAAACTTTCACCAATGACGCTAAATAATGGCACTAATTTGATAGTGGAATACCTTGACGGTGTAGCTGAAATTTGTAATTTGGTGGGCAGTAGGAATTACCAACGGATGTTCCATGAACGCACACGTTTTGAGTTGTAAATCATTTTCCGTTAACATGTGCGTTCGGCAACCCGTGAAATAGTTGCCGGCAGCTGACACATGAAAACAAGCTTGTTTGCTACGCGTTTTCTCTCACGACTAAACTGGGCATATTCACAATGCATGAGAGGTTGTTCAATCATCACCACGTGCAACTGGCAACCACCGATGTTTGGGGGCACCGCGAGTAGGCAGATGAGACAGTAACTGATGATTTCCTGGAATAATGTGAGCGTAGGTCGGCACGAGCTGTCTGCCACTCAATTCAACCAGATATCAGCTGGTTTGACATTATGGCAACAAAGGAACCTGCAAGTCCGTGAAGTGACGTCGATCACTCGTTAAGTGGAAATTCGTTTTCCACAAGGCAAAATGGTCAAACGGGGAGCAAAGCATGCTATCCCATGAAGTATTTTGTTTCGACGCACTGACGTTTATGCTTGACGGTCAGTCTGCATGCACCCGATAGTTACAACGCAAAGACACATAGTGAAAATGAAGCAGAAGTTTCGAAATGCATTTATTTTATGTATATCAACATCCCCTATATTACAATCGGCTTGTCGCAGCCTCCGTTCCTTCGGCTCCGCTTCAGTAAAAGTCTTCTCGTTGTGTGTCTTGAATCGTTCACTAACGATCCAAGTCCACACCGAGTTACGCGTAATCTGTTGATCCAGTAAATGCCTCTCAATATTCAACGACAGAGTTAAGCTATCCTCGAAACGGTTAACGAGAAGACCCTCGTAATAACTGGATTTAATACGGTACTAATTGAACCAATGTACAAAAAATTGTCTCTCACCTCGAATGTGGAAATCCTCATAAATCAAAGAAATTAAGTGTCCGCACAACAAATTAGCAACCAGGCACCGATCAACAATGGTGGACGATAAAACGGGTTGAGCTCACTCAAACAAATGGTCATTGGTTTGGTCAGAGCAAAACAACTCTTCATGCTTCGAGAAACGACGGGAATCATAAGTTACTCAAGGGAAAATATGGAAGAAAAATGTCTAATTTCGGTATTTGGAAGTTTACTGGGTTCGGACTAAATAGGGGTAAGGGAAACGGTCAAAGTAGGTAGTGTAGGGACAAGGATGAGTAATGTATCTCATTTGGGGAAGAGAGCGAAGCGTAGGGCCACCTTTCAACATCAAGCAAACCTCAGCACTCTCAAAATAACGCAACAAACCTTGACAAAATCAACAGTGTGTGCAGGTCTAAAGATAAGCGTTACGTTACACCGTAGACGTGGCATCACACCCTTCTCATTGACGTCCGTGGAATCATTTACCAACACTTTCGTTTAAACTCGCTTGCGCAGAAGTACCATATAAAACTCAGCTTCAGATGTGATCGGGTCGTCATTACTTCGTGGTGTTGCACAGAGTCTGTTTATGTTTCGACATCAGAGGAAGCACCTTTTTGGGGTGGATGTAACGGAAACGGCAAAGCTAATGAAATACTAACCTACTTGGTGAGGTGGGTTGCGGCTGTCTGGTGCAAAACAGACTGTAGGATATATTAGCATTATTCATGCATTCTGAATAGAAAATTAGCTGGTGACTATCGCACTGATAACCACCCGTGTTTACAGAATCACCACGATGCCCACTGGGCAACCCCATGTGAACGTTACTCGCCCACCTAGGCCACTTCGCATTACAGGGCGAAACAAGAAAAAAGTCCATTTGTGATAAGGCCGCCTCGGATTTCTCAGTGGACTGGTACATGAAAGCTACGATAGGCGGAAAATGTGGCTTTCTGTCCTGAGATTTGCATCCTGCGGCCTGGCCAACCCCTGGTACAGCATTTTGCCTGCCGTTTGAAATGCGTTTCTGCCAAAGACAAAGACCTCTCGGCCACAGTTAACAGCAACCTAATGTGGGTAGAGAATCAATTTTTGAATACGGGCGACATATGAATGCATGCCAACCACATGGACCTGTGGAAATTCCACTCACGCGTGCACTGTGTATCCCCACGACGTTCACAAATTTGCCAACTGATAGTACATAAAGTGCGATCACCTTAGGCTCGTCCAGTCGTTTGAAGTGTAGCAGGCGAACGAGCTCATTGAGATACATCAACACTAGTTGACTGGCGAACGTTGCTAGCCAGGAGTGTATATTCTTTATGCACAAGTCAACGCTAACTGTCTCACCGTGACCACAACCGTGGGCGCAGTGCACCTAAGACTTTCGCATTAGCCACTCGCTGTGGGCCCAAATTTTACAGATGGCATCGGTAAAATGACCTCTTGCATGAGTGCGCTGCTTTGGCCGCCCGTTTGCATTCTTTAGACGGTTGTTTTTCCGATTTCCGATGTGAACAAAATTTGGTTGTTCGTGGATGGCTCACTTCGGGTTTATATAAAACCAATTACACATAAGTTGGTTCATGAAGCCCGGGTCTGCTTGAATATTCCAGCAAATCGGTTGAACTAGCAAAATGGATAGACAAGAGCGTTCACTCATCGTATAGAAAGACAGTTATATCATGGTTGTGATCAAATGTGAAAGAGCTAACAACCAACCTGGTTTTACTCCTAACGACGTTGAAGCGGGATTTGTAACATGCATCACGAGGACAGTACAGTGGGAATTATATGAAATTATGTCACTGAAGAAGTCATAATCCGCGGCTTTCGCTCTTATGTCGCTTGTATTTTATACACCGGTACGCTACGTACCACGTGGACTCGGCAGTAACCACACATACATTGTCATACTTAAGCGTCCACTACCTGATTTCTGCTTGAACCCAGCAGGTAAAAAGCACCGCAGTTCTTTAAATATCTCTCTAAACGACCTCTAAACTCACTGGAGCTCGAAAATTATCGAGCCTGAAAGACATCTTAGAAGCGTTGTAGAAAATCCATCACCTGAAATGGGATGGAGAATGAAGTCGAGCTCCTATGTAGTAGGCTGGCGGAATATGTACCAGGACACACACCCATCAACCTTATTCTTAGTACGTGTCGTAACGTGGCGTAAGTGGCGTAACCACGGCACGTACTTATGATCACGTTACCAACAGAAAGGCAACAACACACCGGCAAACCACACACAGACTAAGCCCTACGTCGGGAACTCTGGCATAAAAGATTGCCAGAAGCAACGCACACAATAATTTTCGTTATTCGCTGACAAACCCTTGCCAAACACAGCGAAACTCGCTGATCAAGTAGTGGCGCACCTTCGCCCACCAACTGATTGCCTGAGTGTTCCACATCTTGTTGCGCGTTCTAAGGTAGGCACATGCGGTCCCAACAATTTGGTTACCTCAAAACGTGATCCAGCAGACATTGAGGCCCTGAAGACAGAAATTACGGCTCTGTCATGGTTTAAACGAAATTTCTTAGATAGTCGACGTAGTATATAACCCAGGGGACACATACCGCGGTCGAAAGCTGACCGTTGATAACGCGGGCGTTTGGTCAGCCAAGCCAAACAATGTGTCAAACCCTGCGCCTACGCACCATCAAGGTGATGCATACTCAGCGGCCGACATTTAAAGGCGGACTATGATGTCACCGCCGATCCTCCCCGTTGTCCCGTTTTCATACTGGATGAAGATAACGGAAAAGTTCCTGGCTGATACTCTGGCACAGGTTAGTGTCTGTTCGTGTACAAAAAGTAAAGTGTCACACATCTACAACTCCTATCTCCGTGCTACAAACAGTATTCTCATAACTACTCACGGCAGCAGTCTTTAATCCTTAATCCGGTTCTCCAGTGGACGTTCCGCCGGATGTTTACCATTGCCGGGGCACCTTCTGCCATGATCGCCGTCGACTTCCTCCAGCATTTAAAACTTGTAGTAGATACAGGACGCCGTCCGTTAATCGATTCCTACACTTGGCTAAGCAGATCCGGCAGGCGCGCAACAGTTGCGGCCAAGTTGCGGGTCGAACCACTACCACTTGATCATTTTGGCTCTTTTCAATGTGTTCCCAACAGAACGTTCGCACATCGACCGGCACCCTAAGAGTGACATACAGCGTTACACATAATATCTACACTGAGAGACCCCGTGTCTCACCATTGCGTCGCGGTTGGCTCCCGGTAAACTGAAACTCACCAGAACAGAATTCGAACACATGCTAGAACTTGGGATAATACGCCCTTCCGGGAGTCCGCGAGCCTCACCGTTGCAAGTGGTCCCTGAGAAGTCAGTTGGATGGCGCCCATGTAGTGATTAGCGCCGGCCCGAAAACACAACCGTCCGTGACAAGTAAAAAATACCGCACACACAGAGTTTGGCTGAGTACCTACACGGAAAAACAATAACTGAGAAACGGATTTAGCGAATTATTACCAAAAGATCCAGATAGCCAAAGATATACCAGAAACCACAGTCACAACCACTTCATGTCTTCTACACTTTCCTCGAATGCAACCTGGTTTGATCACGAAAGAGAATAACGTGAATTTCTCAAAGCATATATAAGAAGCACGCTGAGACATGCGCGATCATTCCAGACAATTACAGACGATACAAAACAACAAATAATTAAACGGTACTACAAACGTGGAATCTGCTACCTGAAACGGCGTGACGAAAAAGAAAATTATTGTAGTTCACGAAACTTTGACGCGCGCAGCGGTGGGGAGTACCGTTCGCTTGCTCCGCAGATTCAGCCCGAAAAATGTGATGTGTTTGTATGTGGGTCGATGTTTCAAATATCTCTAGGTAACTTCAGGGAATACGTCCAGATGCTTCTTCGGGGTGTTCCGCCATTGCGTGTTGTGGCTAGCATGAGGATAGTGTTGAAACGCGTTGACCTTAGCGAGGGACGATGGGAGACTCCAACACTTGACGAACGGTTGGACATACTGCAGTGCAGGGTTTCATCGGTTGCTGGAAACCGCCAACAAGCTGAAAATCTCGCGAACTGTTTGATCGAGGCGAGTTTTCGTGCGTCCACTTGACGCGGAAGATTTCCTCATACGACGGATGTTTGTGGGATTAAAAAAGAACGCGTTCTTATACGATAAATGAGGAGGTGTGGAGTGATCACACTTACTAAGACGAGAAGTGTATGTGCAAAATTTTCTGACTTCACGCGATATTGATGGGTAATAAAATATAGAACACTGCCAACTGCTTGCCATGGTATTTAGCGCTTTACTCGGCGCTTTACTCAGGCAACCTCCATCCTCAATTGGAAACCTCGATCATTATGCCTCGTCACAAGAGTGGTCCAAGGCAGGGCGTTAGTGACTATCGTTCTATCAACCACACGTCATTCTTATCGAGAATGTTTGAAAGAATTATGAAGTTGCACATAGCCGAGTTCTTAAGGACACAAAACCTTGCAAACCCTTCACAGCAAGGTTTCCTTAGTGAACGCTCTTGTATGACATGCCAGCTAGAATTCTTAAATCATTTATCAACGTCCGTCGACGCAGGAAATGCGGTAACCTTCATACTCTTAGACATGTAAAGGGCTTTTGATCGTGTGCCTCATAAACGTCTCCTGTTCAAATAGCATCTTTTGGCATACAAGATCCCTTGTATAGCTGGCCCTCGTCATACCTCGAAGGTCGCACTCAAACAGTCAAAATAGGAGAGTACTACTCAACACTAAAACCAGTGACTAGTGGGGTGGTCCGAGAAAGCGTGCTCGGACCGTTGCTTTCCTTAATGTACATGAGTGACCTACGCGATTTTAATAGATATGGCCAGCCCCTTCTGTTTTGCTGACGATACCAAAATCGTTGACACATTACGCCAGTAACTTCAATATCTGTCTACAAAATATACGACAGGACGTAGCCTCATTGCAGCTGTGGTGCAGAACATGGCTGATGTCGTTCTCAGATAACAAATCGAAAATCATCGCTAACGGTTGTAAATTACCCCGTGGCTCCATCTCTCCAGATGGTGGTGATATTGATACAGCCAATTCGGTCAGAGATCTAGGAATACGGTACTCAAATTCCTTCAATTTCTCTGAACAAGTTTGCTTCCAGGTAGCAAAAACTAAAAGAACGACAGGCTGTATCAAGAACACGTTCACTCTACCAGCTGCGAAGCTGACGCTCTACAAAATGTGTGTTCGGCTTCAACTCGAGTATTGCACTATCATTTACTGCCATCTATGCAAGTCTGATAAGCTTGTGTTAGAAAACCTTCAACAATCGTTTACCAAAAGCTTATCAGGATATTCTTCTTCGCTCACCTACGAACAACGATGTGAAGAACTTGATATTGACCCACTTTGGCTGCGTAGGCTGAAGTTGAACCTGACGCTGCTGTATAAACCCATATATTCGGATGCGATTACAGAAGCGTTTACTGTCTGCTTAACACACAGCCTTCCACACAGTCTGAGAAATGAGTTTCCACTTTGTCAACTCTGATACCCCGGAAAAATATACGTGAAAACTTCTTCCTTGTAAAGTATTCCTACAATCGGAACAAACTTCCAAATGAAGTCAGGGCCAATAACAAAATTGAGCTTTTAAAAAGAGTTTGGAAGTTACCTTACGTTGACAAGCACAGTGTTTACTTTCAAACTCTCTGTATCACCTGATGACCTTTTTGATTGTGGTCGGAGGAACATTTAGCCGTCAGGTGCGTATTACGTGAATAACTACCCCGATGTCTAACTCCCATCGAAAAAAGCCTGCTTGAAACGGTTTGTCATATCTTTTACTCACGAGATCGTCTAACACTTGGCTTGCTGACGCGTTTACTTACGTATATGCAGTGCATAAATTGCAAGGGAATGCAGAATTGGCGCTTAATAATAAGTCCAGCAGAACGAAGTTAAGTTATGTTATGGTTGTCATACGCACACTTCATGCGGCCCTTCAAACCGTTGACTCGATTCTCCGTTTGCCCGAATAAATCCCGAGTGCATAGCAAAAGACCACAACAACCAGTGAACGGTTTTATATATTCCAATTAGCATAGCAAAATAAATATCGCATGAATTCTTTGTCGGGAAGTTCCGCATACACATTATTTGTCATAGTAAATGTAATCACTCCACATTTTCTCATCTAACGTGTAAAATTACATTCTGTTCCTGATTCTCGTAAATATCCATTGTGCGAGGAAATTTTTCTACGACGAATGGACGCACTCAACTTCGTGTCGGCTGAACGGTTCGCGAGATGTTCAACTTTTTGACGTTTTCGAGCAATCGATGAAATCCTGCGTAGGACTGTGCCGGATCGTTTGCTGGATTTTTGGGTTTTCCGCCCTGCCTCGCCAAAGCCGACCCAGAGTGACATTTCCCGGAAGCCAATTTTATCCCCTGATGGCAAAACAATCCGAAGATACATTTGGGTCTTCTTCCGGGAGTAACCTTAAACTAGTTAAAAAATTGCCCATCAGACAACCTTCTAAAAAGTGAAATAGTGTAACACCCTATTTTTCGAGACTAAATCTGCGAAGCGAACGAACTATCCTCTTCTCTGTTGCGTGCGTCAAAGTTTCATAACCTACAGTCATTTGCCTTTTGCCCACGTCCTTCTTGATGGTAGGCTTCACGCTTGTGCTACTGTTTACTTATTCGTTCTTGTATGGTTCGTAAATATCTGTAGTGATCGCGCAAAACCCAGCGTACTTCCAACATGTGCGTCGAGATGTATATTATTTATTTACTTATTCATACGTTTTTTGGTCTATTTTGTGCTTATTTAGAAAGGTGAGGTGATCGCACTCTCAAGAAAGGGCGATTTTATAACGGTCATCTGGATACAACTTGACCGGTTGCGCCAGCGACAAAGCGGTCAAATGCTCTCCTGGAGAAGTCGAGTCATTCAGTATCATTATGGGCACCGATCAGAGCCACTGACGTAGGAAAACCCTTTGACCATCAGCTAACGGACAACTTCGCTTGATCCCCACTGATCTAAAGTCTACGTAACGTCCAAACGAATGGAGTTCTTACTGTGCACCACCGTGTGCGTTCTCCTCGTCTCTGGCTCAAAATCCAGTGCGGTTCAAGGATGTCACGACGGAGGAGAAGATCTGCCTCACCACCTTCAATTTTGCATGATGGGGTGTTCAGAATTTGTGCTACATTCTGGTCTTCCCGACACCAGTAATAGGCAGCAAGGCCGATTCGCTGACAGCGTACGCGTTATCAAAACAACAGTCGAATAAAAGGTTCATACGACTAGGCATCCGTACAGTGGGTTTTGTAGCCCCGTTGATTGCCGTTATAGAAGAAGCCGAGTCGGTACCCGGGACATCTAGACGATCCAGAAAGCTAGTTTCCCCAAGGTGGTGCCCAGCCTGCTGTTATTAAGGACGTGGACGTTGGAAGTTCTACAGGAAATCACTACTCTCACGTCGGTTGCTCTCAGGAGTGCCTGCCTACCGAAATATCTAGCGGCATTACTCAGGTCTCAATGTACTGAGGCGGCCACCGCAGAATCATTAGGCTTCAAGTGTGGCAAGTCACTGCACCAACCACTGCGCCCCGCGCTTCGCTTGCAGTGGTTTGTCATGTGGGATGTCCTAAGGGAAATGAACCGTCGTCCTTCCATCCAACGTTACCCAATCTCTGCCCAAAACTCATCGGGGGATTCAGGAAGGAGTTCGAGCCCGCGAACCTACTTAAACAGGCGACAACTGTGCAAGTAAACACTCACGCACCTACCTACTTTGAGACCCTTGCCTGTCTGCTGGCATCTTTCGGCGTACTCAAATCGCAGCAGCCATACGTCAGAACTGACGGCGAATTTGTGGTCACTGTCGGAGTTCACCTATACAAAACCTTTAGGAACGATCCTTGCACGATTTCACAGACTTCTAGCCAAAGGCTGAGTGGCGTGTACCGAATATTAGCTGATAGTCGCTTAGTTTTTCTTTTCAAAGTGGTTGCAGATTTCAATTCAGACAGGCACCCGCTGCGTTGGGTATGGTCACCTCTGTCAGTAATAGACCAGCGATAGATTAGCAGGAGGCAGTACGACCGCCCGAGTAAGTTTCTCATCAACTCGGACGCCCAAAGACAGTACGCGGTAGGTGGAGCCAAGACACAATCCTCGATAACATCTCTGACAGGCCCGCGACAGTAGCGTAACAGGCACAATGTCTGTTAGCTGTTGTCTGCTACCCTTCCTCCGAATTAACATCCAAGGTGATCAGAAAACTCCCGATATTTTAAGCGGTCACTATCAAACTCATCATCATCATTACTCAACGGTAGAAACTCTAACACCAGCTGCCATTGGCGGAAACTTACGCGGCGGACAGTTTGGGATGAGATGCTCGTCGGGCTGCAGTGGTGTCACGTCCAGGGCTTTCCCCATGTTGCTGTTCTTCAACTATCCTCCTGCTACAGCATACCGGTCAACTGAAAGCTCTCACTCGAGGTAACCATCGGCATGTGCATACACGTCCTCAGATAGATTCAACAGCGAACTAGCTTCCTTCACTTCTACTCCAGCCTGGGCTAAATTGCGGCCTAGTGTTAACCATGCTATATCTCCAAGCTCCCCGAGTTCAAATAGCAACAACTCACAGAGCGAACCTCTGAGAGTAAATTAGTGCAACACTCTATTTTCGGAGACAAAATCTGCGAAGCGAACGAACTATCCTCTTCTCTGTTGCGTG
>QNGE01007205.1:11772-24722 GCA_008508345.1 Paragonimus westermani | reverse complement strand
GCTGGCTGGAAAGTCTATCTGAATGCGAGAGCTGCGATCAAACGTGAGTGATTTTCAACCTGAAGATAAACTAAATCCCCCACTACTCATGAGTTGTTAAACTATTCACTTGCATGTCAAGACGCTTAGCACTTTCCTGCACTTGTCAAATTCTTGGTCACTTACAAGTGAAACTATCGCAACTCATTTCTCACAATTATAGCACCTTGTATTCGGAAAACAGTACATCGAGCGTGAATATCTGTGACAACAATATGCCCGGTCAGTGAGTTCACCAGATAGGTTTTAAATCAGGTGAGGAAGTAGACAACGTTTCATTCGATTTCATGACAGATTTAAACTAAGGAGAGTTTATCGAAGTAATTCCGTTCTCAATTGTAGCAGCGTTAACATTGTAATGTTGTTCACTTACTGCACGTTCACAGCCTGGAAAGTTAGATTTTCTAAAAACGATGACCCACGCTATAGATAGGATTAATTATTATCTGTTAAAAGCCTGCGTCCAAGCTGAATTTGGGTAGGATATCTGGCGATGCAGCTGGAAGCTAAAGTTTGCACCTGTAGAACAAAATTACGATTATTTTGTGCATGCTGGAACATACGAGACTTGTCTCACTCAAACACTTCAAAGTTGACTGGTTAGATATGCTTCGTTAGAAGACGTGTAACGACACTGAACGATAGGGCATTTGGTGATTCAGGTAATTCCAAGTTCTTTGCCAGCGAATACGCAACCTTGCCTACAGCTGCGGTAAAAGTGAACATACCTCATCTTCTTTGGGACATCTATGGATTAGGCATCTCTCTAGTTAAGCCCCGACACCATGAGCTGGTGAGTGAGCACTCATCATTCCTCATTTATAAACATTCATAACAGTAACTTATGACGCCATAATCTAATAATTCTATCTGAGGATTTGTTCGGTACTGACTGAGGACAGTAATTGGACTAAGGTATCCAGAGCTGCCACGCACTAGGAACCATTTACTGCAACATGCAAAACTGTAAATGTGTGGACACACTTTCAATAATACCGTCAAACATATTTGCACTTACCACAAGAATTTTTGACAGTATTTGAGAAAATGACACCAGTTCATACAGTTTGACGCAACTCGTTGATTACTTATAAGTCCACTGCATTATGTAGCTTACGTTAGGTAAGTTGAATAAAGTCAGATTCTAACAAATGCATGCCTTCACTTGTGTGTATGACAGCTCAACAGAACACTCCAGCGGTAAGAATTCGCCATTTTTCGCCTCTTGACAGGTTTACACTAATAGGAAGGAAACTCTTTACTTTTTCTAATATGAAACACGTAGAGACCTTTGACAGTAACTTACTATAATACAAAACTTTGTACACTTTTTGTTGACATCTATAAAACAGCCATGCAAAGATTAGTATAAAACGACCTCTGATTGAACAAATCAAGAATGAACACCTCCAGTTTTCTCAGTCGTAAACACACAAAGCTTACTTTAAAAGGCGGGGAGACTCATGTCTCACAGGCAGCTTAATTGGAAAGCGTAATCTTGGTGACCAAGTGGAATGCAACCCAGAGGGCATTGGTGCGCAGCAGTGGTGTGCACCTGTGCTCTAGAAGAACGGATTTTGCTTTAGTGAAGACTAGTTACTTGCCTTCAGTGGTGAGTTGCGAGTAAGTTCAACGACGAGATGATGGTGAGTGAATTGCAAATTATTGCGTCAACAGATTTTTGGCACACATTGAATGTTATCTTGTGTAGACTGTTAAATTCCAGTACAAACGTCTCACGTCGCAAAGCTGAGGATCTTTCTTCGGGGAATAGATGTGTACGGTTGACCAACCTGTAGATCTGACTTAGACCGCCGGACTATTCCGGCATGACTGATAAATGTAGATGCTCTAGGACTTACGGTTCCGAGACGGAAATGAAGAACATCTTAAGATGAGACTAGAATAGTCCGAGTTCAGCTCACCCTGACCCACTTGTCTGGACTATATCGAAACCCTGCACTTGTGTCCTAAGACGTTACGGAAAAGGTACATTCTATTATTCCTGTCTGAAGGATTACATGATCAAGTGATCTGCTGAGTATGCCAGGAGTATTTCTAAGAAAGTTTTAGTTATTACAATCCACCTGGACCATGTATATACCGGCAGACTTAAAAACAAATAAGATTACTCAAACCTTACCCTCCATTTGTTCTGAACCGACTATCGGTAAAGTCGGGGTTTTGTATAGTTTGGCAAGAGTTACGATAAGAAATACTAAACCTTACCAACTGACATACAATCAGTCACTAGGCAGAATAATGTAAACTATAAACTACTCATCAAATTATGACAAATAATAAACATTTGGATGGGCTAATAACGAACTTTAAATGTGGAAGTTCCAAGCTCCCGGTTTGCCTTCGTGACTCAGCTGGTAGAGCGGTTGCCACATTTAGGCAGCCGAAACTCAGATTTTTCACGATACGGTCTCTTCGAATGTGCTATACATTTAGGTGTATGTGTGAGTGGTTCTCTAAACGACTGAAACATGATCCATTGTATCATCACTGTGAAAGCGACAACTCGGAAGTTACAAAGAAACAATATTCCACTGTAGTCTATAAGCAAATCAAAAACAGATAATTGATTGTAATCACTGCAGAAACGACAAATGCTGTACGTCTTCGACCACTGAAGTAAACTTATCTCAGGCATCCCTAGTTTTGAACTGATTCACCCTCTTATTTGCCACGTTTCTGGTGCGATCCGCTAACAGATTACACGGTTGACAAGCTACTAAATTTGTTCGTGTGAATAATCGTAGTACCCCACAGTATAAACAAGTACACGTATGATTCATCCGTGGACGTCAAGAGACTCCTAGCCAGAATAGTATTCTCCATTCAGATACCGACTAATTGACGAAACAGTTGTTCGGTTCAGCGCTTTGCCGCACCTCTGACAGATCGGTCTTTACCGTGTGTGGCGTGTGTGTTTGTCTGTGACTTGATCCATTCCATCGGCCTATCCGTGCCGGCTTTCTGACATCTCTTACCTTTGTAGTGAGATAGTGGCTAATGTCAACACTAGATTTTCCGGCCGTAGTTCCCATTAGTCATTCAGTTGAAACACGCACAAATCGGCCACCACGACGAGCTAAGTTGCCCAAACCAGCCTCCTCTCCGCTAACAATCTGTTTGCGTAGTTACGTCTTACAGTCATTGGATGACATGGCATAGATTGCAGTCATTTAAAAGAGTGCAGGTAACCAGTTCAAAAAAGATTGACTAATTTCTAACTTTTCACAAAACGTACGTGACCGCAGGCACACATTGTTTATGGTGGGCCATCGCAACTAGTGATGGCTCACGATGTTTGCAAGACGACGTGCTCACATGTAAACCGTGTTGCTACGACAATGACCGTGTTCGCAACCGAACTACAAGCACACATTTCTTAACAAGACGCACGGTTGGTCAGTAAGTTTTTAGTCTAATTACCGCTCACGACCGAAGCCTTCTCGTGTTTCACAATTCTGCGCCGACATTGTTTCTGGACGGAGTAATTCAGCTAACTTGTGGTTGGACAGTGCGAAGCAGTTTCGTGACTTTTACAATTTCACACCAAACTGTGGTTGCTTTTTCACACCTGACTGTTATTCCGAAAGTCGACTGTTCACTGTCGTTGTTCAGCCATTCTCCCCAGCTTGTTCTGTTACAGGTAACGTGAAGGCCGTTCGCCTGCCGAATGAGAGGCGACAAGCGCGTTAACACATTGAGAGCTCCGTATAAATTACGGAGAGTTTGCTGTTGTATATGTTACTCAAGTAATGAATGAAACTGCTTACAGTAGATACACGGAGGCAAACCACCGATACCCACTCATCCTTCCAAATATGATGATTACCGCATATTGCTTGATAGAATACTTTCACGAGCACAGTGACTAAAAGAATGCGAAAAAGACCTGTTTGCTTGAGCATCCTCTGATAGTGTATCGATTCAGTAGACTGTCGCAAGTGCGAGGCAAACTGTCACAATACACTCACTTATACCGATCGGTCCACTGTACACCAACCGTCTCAGAACCGCACTCGGCTCTCATGTAAGGAAAAACGGTCAACGTAATTCCTTACTAAATTGATATTAGGTGTCGAATTTTACGTTACGCATGACTGTCGGCTGGTAAACCAAGCGGACGGATCATTAAAACATCATTGGTGTAACTTTTGTGAGTCACGACCACCCGAACGTGGCAATGATGAGCGATGATGTTGACTGAAAAAACGCTTTCAGTGGGATGTTGTTTTCAGACCGCCATTACGGGGTATGTGACAATACAAAACCACGAAAATAAACACCATCTTGGAAGGCAGACATGTCTCCACGTTTTTGGCAGTAATGCAGCAATATTCTCTTGGATGATGTGTCCCGCATTGAATACACACGTATTCAATGGTCGCTTTCAGCTATCGGACATCCTGGTGTCGAGACCTGCCTGTTACTTTCCGCGTGCCTGAGTCAGGCTACACTATTCATAAGTGGATCTGTGTGTCAGACAACAATCTGATCCAAATGGTGAAAACCTCTCCGTTTTTGACGGCTACAGTCATCTTTCTGTGACGATGTAGTCAGTGTTCTTTCAACCTGGCAGTTTCAGTAATCTCGTTCACTACTTTCATCCCAATCTCTACCTAATGGTACCGGCACGAACCTCACTTCATCAAATTATCGCATCAGTATGTTCAGGTTGGGTTATACCACACGGTAGCCGTTTTTCAAAGGAGTTCTCAAACAGTGCCAATAAGTCTGATAAAATCATATATCGCACATATGGCACTCGATGACAGTCAGTGATGGATTATTCATTCAAGGCTAACTCAAAATAGAATGATTTCATAAACTGACCAAATGTCTTCGGGTATTACGGTGTGGCTGAAGGTAATCATTTGAATCTCTTACCTGCCACCGATAAACCGACGGGTAAAAGAACCAGCTCTCGTTGGGTGAAAGTAATATCAACATATGGATTGTGGTCCGCCAAAGCGGGTTCCCAGACAAAACCGTTGAAGGCGAACGTAACATTGCTGCTCCGTTGAAAGGAAGGGACGACGCGTTTCCCCCACCCTACAAATGATTCTAATCATTTGAACCAGGAGTTTTGTAATGTCCTCATGCCTATATTAGTCCCGCACACTTGTGCTATGAGTTCTTTGTCAGGCGGTGAATTTAGGTTTTTGTGCACGCAGGTATGTACCATCGTGACCGTCTGGTGAAAACACCTTCACAGCTTGTTGCGTAAGCTAGACGTCATAAAATGATCGTACAAGGATAAGCCGATCACAGTGGACGATAACCGGCCGGTCCCCCCCCGCCCCCACAGAGCCAAACGAACGGGGCTAGGCTCACCCGACACCTACAAAGAGGATGGCAGCTACAGAGGACAGGCTAACAGTTGAACATTTTGAAAATGGAGATCTATCATTGGATTATACACCAAGTAATCTGACAGACATCATTCGAGAACAAGAAGTTTTGAGAGATCAAATTTGTCAGAAAGTGTTTGATTCGAGGACATGAGAGAAGCAGCCTTCGAATAACCACTACAACATCAGCCTGTTGAGTAGGATGATCAACAGTCTGGTCGAAATGCTACTCAACCAGATTTTCATTAAAGTACTGATGTCAAATGAATCCGCATGACAATTTCGGTCTCGTTTTGTTCGCACTCTGATGAAAGTGGTTCTTCCCTAGACATATTTAGGGAGAATGTCACAAGTACAATCCGTTTCAGGGTGTTCTGTTTGTAGACATGACAGATTTGTGAGGCTATCTTTCGTGGCAAACAGTGGGAGATACCGAGTACATTTGACTACCCAGTCAAGTACGCCAGTCTGATCATCTGTATGCATTTGAATATTAAGACGAGGATTGTACGTTCTTCCGACGAACGTTGAGTGACGCACGTATAACCAACGACGCCAAATATCAGAACCAAATCAAGCCGCCGGAAACATGGTACTGTTTACAAATAATATAATCAACTACAAGAACAAACCTCAATTCGTTTGCGTTCGTGGGATAAAACACAGTGTGTGGCCGCGATGGGCCGTCAAGGTTCCAAGAGGTACGACAAGTACAGGCACAAACGACCGACGGGCAATGACAAACCGACCGACTGCGATCAGATCGGTCTGATGTGTGTCTAAATACCCGGGCTTCGGGCAGACCGATTAGCTGGTGACAATTTAATGGCGGACCGTACTCACAGGGGGTAGGGAGGGTGAGACTGACAGATAACAATAGGTGTGGAGCAGGTGGGTGAGATTCAATGGCTGGGGGAGGCGGGCTGAGACAATTAGTACTTTTTGTGGGAATAACAAAAACAAGCTTTGAAACAGTTGGTTCCCTTCATAAATTTGAACATAGGAATAAGAAGACGGGCACTGGTAGGTGTTAGTATTTCGTATTACCTCTTCAGTATCAAATAACGATAACCAGGAACACAGATAAATGACATTAATGGGATGAGGGGGGTGAAGAATAAAATAGCAAATGGGGGTGGAGAACGACAGCACTGAATTATTAAGTCCATGGGAGTCTAAGGCTTACATGTAATTGTTTTTGTACACACAACGCTGGTTCGAGAGGACCAATCGCAACCGCCTCAGCAAAACGCAGGAAACGCGGATTAGCGTGGCGCATTATAATCCTGAATGTTGATTCTGGATTAATTCGATGACCAGTGGCCAACATATGCTTGGCGATAGACGAGGCCAAAAGTTTGTATGATCCCGGGACGAACGAAGTAGACTGCGCAGTCACATCCTGAACCCATTTCGGCAGATGTTCCTTCATCCAAGAGTTCAAGCACCTATCGGTTCTGCCGATGTAACTTTCGCTGCAGTTACACACAAACTGATAAATACAGTGTGAGTTGGCGCCAATGGTTTGCTCTCCCTTTACCGAAGATAACGACTATGGTTTCAGCCGCATTGTATGCTCGCTTAGTGGATGCGACGAGACGTTTTGTGGTTCGAAGTGAAGAAGTGTCACCTTTGAATGGTAGTTTAATGTAGACTTTCTTCTTCCCAACTGTGGAAAGCTTATCTCTTACGATACGCTATTGGCTGTGTCTATTGATAAATCTTAACGGGTACCCATTATCCTGCAAATTGGTTGTAAGCAGTCGAAGTTCATCACCTAAGCATTCTAATGAACAAATGCGCTAGTTCTTCATTGGCGTGAAGCTAATGAAGTGAGTGTACTGACCAGTCCAGGTGTGCTTTCGATACACACACCTTCTTACTGAACCATCATCCTGGCGACCAATGAGGATGTCTAAAAACGGTAGGCATCCGTTCTTTCCCAGCTCATAGGCGACTGTCAGATTGGCATGACAAGTGTTAAACCGATTTAGCATTTCATCGATGGTTTGCGAAGATGGCGTGAACGGCAGTGACGAAATGTGTTCAGCAGTTCGCCTTTCTACCATAAGCATGAAAAAATCCGCTAGCATCTGTACTAACGGACACTGTCTATTTGTCGATAAGGGTTATTCTGGAAACTGAAACTGATGTTCTCCGTACACAACAATAGAGACAGTTTAATCATATCCGTGGGAATTTTTACATCAAAACCGTCAGTCCCGATCAGATCGCATGTAAATTCAATTGTCTCTTGCAGTGGAACGTTTGTAAACAGTGACTGAACGTCTGCTGACTACATGACTTTGTCCGCTAGGTTGACTTTATCCAGGTCTTCAATTAAACTGAATGAGTCTTCAAAGGTATATGTATCGAATTTCCGTTTCAATGGGGTCAGAGCCTGTACCAACCAATGAGCCAGCTTGTGTTGTGGGTCATTGCTCATAGATAGAATCGGTCTGAGTGGCACTCCTGGCTTGTGTGTTTTGGGTAAGCCATACAGTTGCGGTGTTGATGAACCACTGGGTTTTAGAGACTTGAAAGTACTTTCATCAATTATTCGATGTAGCAGCAGCAAATCAAGGTGTCGGATTATTCGGCACTCTATATCAGTCACCTTCTCCACCTTGTTCATACGCTGGAATTTACTTTTGTCGTTCAGTATGGACAACATTTTACGAGTATACCCTCTTTATCCATAGCTACAGCACCGGAAGATTTATCTGGCTTCAGCACGACAACGTTCTTAGTTCTCAGGTCTTTTAGAGATTCAACATGACGAGCTGTGAGAGCACATTTATCTCTTGATGGTGTCATGATGAACTCATTGGCAATGTCAGTCAGCTTTGTTTTAAACCAATTGTGATTGTTCAAGCTAGCAGCATGCAAATCTGATAACTGGTCTAAAAGATTCGCAAACTGGACCTCTACTGATATGCGGTCAAGCCTATTTGAGTGAACTTTGTAATCAAGTCCTAGCGACAATGCTTCCAACTGTAGCACATCTAGCGGTAGAGAAGATAGGTCCAGAACGTACTTACTGGTATCTCGAGAGCATGGTTCATCTTCTGATTTTTCCAAAGACTTGTGAAGGCGTTCGAGACTCAGTTTACTCGTTCGACCAACAATCATTTTGCAAAAATTAATCAACGGCGGACAGGGTTACGAGAAACAGCGCGACAGGGTCAGTCGAAGGGAATTTCGACCTCCAAGAATGACCTACAAGGAAGAAACCGTGCGATCAACTTGTGACAATTTCGATGTTGCAGTGTTCGTGAATCAGAACTGGGTCTGGCTCTAACCCTGCTTGTCTTGTTACTGATTCTCATACCTCTAAAATACCTTCAGAACTCAGCGAACTCTACTAAATGGAAGGTCTCACTAAGCATGTGACTTATTGAGTCCAGAAGCCTGTTGCACCATCGATCAGCTTCGAGCGTTTGACTATTACTGGCAAATGATGCGTATGTGATAGTCTCCTATATTTCACTCTGTCTTGCAAGTCATACGTGGTAATCGTTTCGTTGTGACTTAATACTGTCACGGTTTTCTAACAACACGGTGTTACCACCTCTTTTCTTCTTATTTTTCTGGGTTCTGGGTCAAACAATTGAACGCGCAACAAAGGCAATAATTCAATAAATGGTACCAGGTAACTGCCGTGAATCACGTGCTAGATTGCTCTCCATTGAGTGGATAGTTCAGCGAAAGCTGTTCGCACGAGTGGCGTTCGATTTAAAGTTTCTGACGGTCTCATCCAGTTGATGGTTGATCAACCGTGTGATATCAGCGTCCAGCTGAGAATGATGTTCGTTTGGATGATAATCACATCATTTTTTTTAGAGCTTGTGGTTCAGCCATTTGTCACACAAAAACTGCAAATGCAAATTTTTGTGTTCATCTCTTCTATGCAGTCCGACAGATTCCGAGGAACGTCGATTATTTCCCTATGGATATATCTTACATACGAGTTGGATCTAATAGCGTATTGTGGCGAGGTACAAACTGACCTCATGTTGTTAGTTTGGTCGGTTAAAATGGGAATCGTCATTTCAGTTCGTGTGTCACCTAGGGGTCTACACTTACAACCACCGGCTGTCGGTTACTTTCGGACCACATTGTAACTCGCAATCATCCAGGAAGTGACCCAAATGACCTGAAGAGCATAACTCACTGCATACATCTGATCCTAGCTACTGCAGTATACTAAACCAGTTTTGTACAGTCGTAAACTCATGTTTGGTTATTCCGGCTACTGACAAATCACATGACCTTCATGTCCTTGTTGACATCCAGTTTTGTCTGTCACTTATCAAATTTAGCCAACTTACACAGATGCAGGTGTCGCTTTCTGGAGCCTACTTCTTTCGTTACGTTCACCCAGTCAAAACGAGTCTGGCATACAACTCGAAAATTTTAGTTTAGGTTCGTCAACACCACAGAAAAATCCCGAATGACTGTTTTCTGTGGTTCATAAAAACTAGCCAATTAAGGTTGAGTTATTGATTAAATCTCAGTGTTTAAAGGCTCACATCGGTCGGGCGCTCTACAGGTTATTCTACCAAATTATTAGGCTGTAACTGAAAGACCACCTCAAACACCAGAACTGTGTATCCTGACAACCAGCCGACTGATTTGGTTTGTGATGTAAAGTGGGTCATCTACTAAGGGTTTCAACCAACTGTCTCCAATACAGACCGTTAGACAAGGACGCAGCAGAAGATCAGGTTAAAGCCTAAATTATATAACCTAAGATTTAGCACAACGAACAGCAGAAAGCCATCGGTAGGAAAGTTGCTGTAGTTTGAATCCAGCTTCCGACTAGGACCGTCATAACTCAGGGAGTCCGTGACTGGAGGAATGTGACGGCTCAGCAGAGTTCACTGATGAGAACGCTGACGTTGTCTGACCGAACTGCTTGTGAAATGAAAAGATTTGATGGAACTAGGGTAATATCCTGCCTTGCTCCCACTTGCAGCTCGCTTGTTTGTTTACAAGGTGCATGCGCCCTGGAGTAGTGCTGAGACATGCGGTTTTTTAGTATTGAGCTTTAGTCTTCCTTTTAGCTTTATATATCAACTAAGTCTTGTTCTTACTCTTCTCATGGTTATGTGGCAGTTATGCATCAGTATTGACTAGAACGGTCGGGTGTACAGGGTGAGACTGATGAAAACGATGTGGAGCATACGATGCATTGTGTTACCATATGTCACTTATTTCCTGTTAAGTACACATGCCCAGTATAAATGTGCAGTGTATACGTGAACTCATATTTCAGAGGATGTATAGCTATTGTGCCCGGTCACAAGGTTGGGGCAACATATAGCTTCCGCGAATGTTCCAAAGCAGTTTTTCTAGCAACAGTACCATCTACACTTAAAATTACCGTGAGCACAGGCGAATGATCAAGATCGGAACTCTGGCAAACTATTCGTTGTGTGGAACTGTGAGAATGGTGTATAAGCAAGAGAGTGTGGTTTGAGTTGTATCATTCATCTGATTGACTGAAAATGTCCTAAATTTCGATTTTTTGGATATTTTGTGAGGAAATCAGTGCACTAGGTAAACAAGTAAATTTTGAAGTCGGTCAGAGCTATAAAACAATTTCTCAGCCAATTAGACTTTATTACAGCACGAAAACGTACTTGGAACTGACCAAATGAGTATTTGTGGTGAATAGTAAGAATGATTACTCAAGCTCTCATCGTCCTCTATTCAAGCGGTCAGCATGAAACCGTTTAACATTGCAAGACGTGTCAGAGAAATTTCCAACACGAAAACGACGTCCACAGTCAGCATGAATGGATGGACAAAGTGATAGACTCATTCGAAGTTGACGGTGACTGGCAGAGTTGAATTGAAAGGGCTGAAGGTGAGACGAGGCGACCAGATTAATAGAAGCCTAAGTTAGGGTACACTATATTATACTACCATAGTATTCTATACTAGGTTAGAGTATACTTAACTATCCATGTTGTCTGAGTTTAGCTGTTTAACTTCGGCACCTCAAACATCAGAGAAAAGGGAGTTTGACTGATGCTGGGTGTTTATCACTCATTCTCATAGATCGACTAATTTTGGTCGCTCACTGTAGTAAGGGGGATACTGTGATTCGTCTTGTGTCTTAGACAATCCAACAGCTGCAACTGTTCTTATCGATACGGAGGATTTTGGTCATTTGTGTTGTTAGAAACTTCCAAATCATCACCCCTCGTTTTCTTGAACAATCACTTCCTGAAATTTGGATGATTGCTCCTTAGTTCATTTACAAGCATTATTAAACTAGGACGAAAAAGACTGATCTGTGTTGTAACCCTTGACTCAGTATGCTGGTTCTTCCACGATTGATAGGAAATCGGGTGCTTCTCCTTGATAAAATTAACACGGCAAATCCTGGTCCCGAAAATACGCTGCGGTCCCCGTTAAATGCGCCCAAGACAAACCAAAAGACGGGTGCAAAAAGCAACTTTGTTCGGTCCCGAAAACGTGTGCGACAAGGAGGAAAATTGCATGGTATTTGTAGGGTGCATAGTGACCTAGCAACATTGTCGAATCAGAAAACCGAAGCACAGACATAAGAAAAATAGTTAAGGTGACTAAGCCACCAATGAGCGTAGCGGAATAAAGGTCAGACAGTTAAAAACTAGTGGAGGTCACCTCTCGAATGTTCACGAAATTTCCGCTTATTATGATTGGATAGGATTGTCTTCTCGAGGAAGGAGGCGGTTTTTGACGGAAAAAATGGATTCCTCTAACAATCTGCCCTTCTGATACACTCTGGGGGGGGGGGTAAGATTACAGATCCATCCTAACGCTCTAATTGTGCTTGTACGCTTTTCTTTTATCACACCGAAGAGTGAAAGTTGCGACATGCGACTGAAATATGCTGGAACTTAAGCTGTTACTGCACGTGTCAAGAGAGTAATCAATTCGCCTGACAACCTGCATTTCTTGGCATTTTTTACGTGACGAACTGCTACCTATCGTGATTAAAAATAACCGTTTTCGTTCCGCTTTTGGTAATCACTTTTTCCTGAAATTTACAGTTGACCTCACAACCTTTTAAATTTTTGTACTATGCATATTTTGATGTCTCCGACGCAAAGCTAGCACATGAATACACGGGAACTTCATCTCAAGTTCTCGGCGATTGTCTTGATATTAAATAATTTCTGTTCAGTGACCACCATTGGTGTTCAACTAATTGTTGTATACGCGTCAAGGCTGCCTGTGTGCCCCACATTCGTGCCAAGGCTCGAACTGTGTTCTGATTGGTTGCGGCTTCAACGGCCAACGGCACACTCGTCCATGCAGTTTAAAATGATCCGAATGCGTGTAAATGCGATAACATACAGGCAGTAACTGTCTCCTCTCGAGACGATCGGGCAACCTGATCATTGCTCACAAGGGAGTGTGGTTGAGCGTTCATATTGGATAATTCGGTCGTGCCTAATGTGAGTTCAACGGCGCAGTGGTTAACACGGTTGCCTCATGTTTGGAATGGCCGGAGTTCAAATCCCGGCCGCGGCAAGGATATGCACT
>QNGE01007204.1:0-24742 GCA_008508345.1 Paragonimus westermani | reverse complement strand
CTGAAGCTTACATGACGTCGTTCTCGTTCACTCATTATTAGGCGCCAAGTTCACATTTCCTAGCAATTTGAGCACTGCGTATACATGAATAAACGCGTGTCATCAAAGCAATGTTGGGTTTTAAACGGATTGGTGAGGGCACAGTAGCCCAAGTGCTAAATGATCTTGTGAGTAAACCATAGGACAGACCATTTCAAGCAGGCTGTTTTCGAGGGCGTTAGGCAGCGGGGTGGTTGTCTATGTAATACGCATCTGAAACCTAAATGTTTCTCGGATCACACTCAAAAAGGTCATCAGGTGATACAAAGAGTTTGAGGATAAACACTGTGTTTGTTAACGAAAGATAGCTGTTCAAACCTTTTTTACAACGTTGAATGTTGTTATTGGCTCGGACTTCATTTTGAAGTTTACACCAAATGTAAGAAAACTTCACAAGGAAGAAGGTTGCACGTACATTTTTCTGGGATATCGGGGGTGGCAAGGTGGAACCCTCATTTCTTAGATTATATGGAGGGCTGCGTTGTAAGTGGACTGTAAACGCTGCGGTAATCGCATTCAAATATATGAGTTTACACATCAGCGTCAGGTTCAACATTAGTCTACGCAACCAAAGTGGATTAATACCAAGTTTTTCACAGCGCTGTCTGCAGGGGAATGAAGAAGAATATCCTAATGAGCTTTTGATAAACGATCGTTGAAGGTTTTCTGACACAAGCCTTTTAGGCTTGCGTAGATGGCAGTAAATGAAAGTGCAATACTCCAGTTGAGGCCGAGCACACATGTTTTAGAGCGTTAGATTCGCAGCTGGCAGACTGAACGTCTTTTCGATACTGCCTATTGCTATTTTAGTTTTTGCTACCTGGAAGCATACTTGCTTAGAGAAATTGAAGAAGATTGAGTACGTATTTCTAGATCTCTGACCGAAGCGGCTGGATCAACAATGCAACCATCTAATTAGATGGAGCCATGGAATAATTTACAACCATGAGTGATGATGTTCGATTTGTCTGCTGAGAACGACATCAGCCATGTTCTGCACCACAACTGCAAGGACGCTAGGTCCTGTCGTGTATTTTGTAGACAGAAATTGATGTCACTGACCTGGCGGAGTGGGTAAACTATTTTGATATCCCTAGCAAACAGGAATGGTTTGCCAGTTGTGATAACGCCTTATAAGTCTTTTATGTACCTTAAGAAGTGCAACGGACCCAGATCGCTTCCTTTGACCACCTCACCAGTCACTGGCTTTGGTGTTGAGTAGTGCCTTCCTATTTTGACTGTTTGAGTGCGAGCTTTAACGTATGACGACGGCCAGTTATACAAGGGGTCTTGCATGCCAAGAGATGCTATTTTGATCAAGAGGCGCTTATGAAGCCCACGATGAAAAGCCTTTTGTATGTTCAAGAGTATTATGATTACCGCGTTTCCTGCGTCGGCGGACGTCGATATATGGTTTGAGAATTTCAGCTGACACATCATACAAGAGCGTTTACTAAGGTTTTGTGTCTTTGAGAACTAGGCTATGTGCAATTCCATAATCCTCTGAAACATTCTTGGGCAGATCGACGTGTGGTTGATGGGTCGATAGTTACTAACGTCCAGCCTTAGTCAACTCTTGTGACATGGCATAATGATTGAGGTTTTCCGCTGAGAAGGGAAGGAGCTGGATGAAATTGATAGGTTGAACAAATTGGGTAAGAGGCTGGGTATATCTCCACCTGACTGCTTGATGACCACTGGTGGGATACCATCCGGTCCAGGATGGATTGAGGGCCTAATTCTAATGCTAGCTAACTGTGAACGAACACTTCGAGCATCGATTTGAACACTACTCAGAACTTCATTTGTTTTCGACGGAGTATTAGCAGGTAATCAGGTGCTTTCTACGCTAAATGAGGCAGCGAAATGTGAGTTAAAGGTTTCGCACATCGCTACAGGGTCATTGACAACCGTTTTGTCTTTGAAAGTAATAGTTCTCGTTGCATGGTTCTTCATGGAATTTCTCCGTCTCATTAGTTGCACTAGGTTCGTGCATCTCTGCTCACCGCCGAACGTTTATTCAACAGAGTTGCGACTGGAGTTCTACGTGTCCGAAAATTTTGATCATCCGCATCACCAGAGAAAAGTCTAGTGGTCTTCCTCACCTCGACTTAGGCATTTTGAGTCTGTCAGTCTCTTTCGCAGCAAGGATTTTACCTTATACATACGAGCCGACACGTTTTGATTTAATGTGGACCAAAACGTGGATACAAAACGTTAGATGCCTGATAAATTCTCCGGCCGCTATGCTTGGGTCTGATGTGTGAAAGAAGGTATCCCAATTTAAGGATCTTAGTAGGAAGAAAAAGGCACTACAATCAATGAATTTGATCGGAGAGTAGAATACAACTGTCGATTTGTTAGCCATATTGAAATCAAACGGACATCGGACAACATTATAACCGCTTCCTTGGAATTGTTGCAGAACCGACCTCTGCAGACGAAATACCTATAGTAATATAAGATCCAAAACATGCCCAATTTCTGGCGAGTGTAAAAGGATTGGATTGGATAAACGCATCGATACGAAGTCAACCACTGATTCGCAGAAGTCTACGCACAATCAGTGTCGAAAACACGAACAGACTTGCATGTAATCGCGGGGACCATTCAGTACGGCACGGTGCTCCAGCATCGGATTTTGGTATAACGAGTACCGGAGTGAAACAATTTGTTTAGGTGCGTCACGCGTTGAAACAAACGAGCTACAACCGGATTGGAGCCGACCAATGAGAAAATGAAAGCGTCAACGCCAATTGTAATTCTTCATTTTACCCATGCNATTAGGCCCTCAATCCATCCTGGACCGGATGGTATCCCACCAGTGGTCATCAAGCAGTCAGGTGGAGATATACCCAGCCTCTTACCCAATTTGTTCAACCTATCAATTTCATCCAGCTCCTTCCCTTCTCAGCGGAAAACCTCAATCATTATGCCATGTCACAAGAGTTGACTAAGGCTGGACGTTAGTAACTATCGACCCATCAACCACACGTCGATCTGCCCAAGAATGTTTCAGAGGATTATGGAATTGCACATAGCCTAGTTCTCAAAGACACAAAACCTTAGTAAACGCTCTTGTATGATGTGTCAGCTGAAATTCTCAAACCATATATCGACGTCCGCCGACGCAGGAAACGCGGTAATCATAATACTCTTGAACATACAAAAGGCTTTTCATCGTGGGCTTCATAAGCGCCTCTTGATCAAAATAGCATCTCTTGGCATGCAAGACCCCTTGTATAACTGGCCGTCGTCATACGTTAAAGCTCGCACTCAAACAGTCAAAATAGGAAGGCACTACTCAACACCAAAGCCAGTGACTGGTGAGGTGGTCAAAGGAAGCGATCTGGGTCCGTTGCACTTCTTAAGGTACATAAAAGACTTATAAGGCGTTATCACAACTGGCAAACCATTCCTGTTTGCTAGGGATATCAAAATAGTTTACCCACTCCGCCAGGTCAGTGACATCAATTTCTGTCTACAAAATACACGACAGGACCTAGCGTCCTTGCAGTTGTGGTGCAGAACATGGCTGATGTCGTTCTCAGCAGACAAATCGAACATCATCACTCATGGTTGTAAATTATTCCATGGCTCCATCTAATTAGATGGTTGCATTGTTGATCCAGCCGCTTCGGTCAGAGATCTAGAAATACGTACTCAATCTTCTTCAATTTCTCTAAGCAAGTATGCTTCCAGGTAGCAAAAACTAAAATAGCAATAGGCAGTATCGAAAAGACGTTCAGTCTGCCAGCTGCGAATCTAACGCTCTAAAACATGTGTGCTCGGCCTCAACTGGAGTATTGCACTTTCATTTACTGCCATCTACGCAAGCCTAAAAGGCTTGTGTCAGAAAACCTTCAACGATCGTTTACCAAAAGCTCATTAGGATATTCTTCTTCATTCCCCTGCAGACAGCGCTGTGAAAAACTTGGTATTAATCCACTTTGGTTGCGTAGACTAAAGTTGAACCTGACGCTGATGTGTAAACTCATATATTTGAATGCGATTACCGCAGCGTTTACAGTCCACTTACAACGCAGCCCTCCATATAATCTAAGAAATGAGGGTTCCACCTTGCCACCCCCGATATCCCAGAAAAATGTACGTGCAACCTTCTTCCTTGTGAAGTTTTCTTACATTTGGTGTAAACTTCAAAATGAAGTCCGAGCCAATAACAACATTCAACGTTGTAAAAAAGGTTTGAACAGCTATCTTTCGTTAACAAACACAGTGTTTATCCTCAAACTCTTTGTATCACCTGATGACCTTTTTGAGTGTGATCCGAGAAACATTTAGGTTTCAGATGCGTATTACATAGACAACCACCCCGCTGCCTAACGCCCTCGAAAACAGCCTGCTTGAAATGGTCTGTCCTATGGTTTACTCACAAGATCATTTAGCACTTGGGCTACTGTGCCCTCACCAATCCGTTTAAAACCCAACATTGCTTTGATGACACGCGTTTATTCATGTATACGCAGTGCTCAAATTGCTAGGAAATGTGAACTTGGCGCCTAATAATGAGTGAACGAGAACGACGTCATGTAAGCTTCAGTTATCAGACGTTCACTTCATGCGGCTCTCCAAACCGTCGGCTCAATTCTCCGTATGCCCGAATAAATCCCGAGTACATAGAAAAATTCCAATCGTAATAATCGTAGCAAATAATAACAATATCGTTTGAGTTGTTTCTTAAAAAATTCCGCTAGCATATTGTTCGTCATAGTAAATGTTATAACCCCACATTTTCTCATCTAACGTATGGAATTACATTCTACTTTCCGATCCCCATATTATCCACTGAGCAAAAAAACTTTCCTTCGAGGGATGGGCGCACGGAACTTTGTCTTAGATGAACAGTTCGCGAGATGTTCGACTTTGACGTTTTTCGGGGAAGCGACGAAATCGTGCATTGAAATCTGCCCATCGTTCGCCGGATTTTTCGATTTTCCGCCCTGCCTCGCCAAAGCCGACCTATCTTGACATTTTTCGGACGCCAATTTTATCCTCTAATTGTAAAACATTCAAAAGATGCGGTTGGACACTTCCCGGAGTGACCTTGGACTATTTAGAAAAATTTCCCATCTCCCGACCATGTTCAGCACAAATTAGCGTAACATCACATTTGTTTGAGACTAGATCTGTGACGCGACCGAACTATTTCCTTCTCTGGTGCGTGCGTCAAAGTTTTTATAAACTACATATATTTGCCTTTTGATCACTACCCTCTTGACGGAAGGCTTCACGTTTTGCTACTGATTACTCAATCGTTTTGTATGGTTTAGGAATATTTACATTGATGGCGCATGACCCAGCGTTCTTCTCTCATATGCGTTAAGAAATATGTATCATTATCTAGCAGACTTCACGTGCAGCAGCTTCTCAGAACTTACTATAACCAATAAGGAACAAAGGCGTATCTAGAATATTCGTGAAAAAACAAGCCTCAGTAAATATCGAAGTATGGAACTATCGACATTCGTTAAGAATCCACTTAAGCCGTGTCATATTTCGTTTAATTTCCGGTCAGTTTGAAAGCTCTGTCAAACTTCCAATGGTACGGCAAGCGGGAAGGTCCATCGTAGTAGGTGGAAAAGCCAGTATCTTCACGAACTTGGGCTCTACTTCGAGGAATTAGACTCTCAGAGGGATCTGATTTACTTCCGAATACCCCCTGAACGATGCCTAAAAACATTGTGACGTCTCTTGCCATTCTTTTTGCAATAACAAAAGGCTAAGTCTTGTCCACCTTGCTCCGTGTGAGTTATCCGGAAGCGGCCCCCAAAACCCACGTAAACATTTTTATTCAACTGTTTGCCGTCAGAGGGACATGTATACGGTAAGGCGATTTTCCATGTACACTGCATAAATTGTTAACATAACCCCTGCTTTCGTCAGCCGGAGGAATCTCGTTGCATGTGTGGCGCGCTAGTTCCTTCGTTTAGTTGACCACAACTATCATTCTAGGCTATGTAGCCCGCTACCGTCAGTATTTTGGGCATCTAGATAACGTTGTTGTCCTCAACTTCCCTCATTTAATCTCAATCAACTAACGTGTACGGGATCCGACGGTACACGAGACGAAGTTGGTTACACGTGTTTATTTTCAACGGTGGCCCGTGAGGCCCTGATCGTCTTTTTGGTTTATCTAGACCCTTCTTTTGTACGCTTCATATGAACTTCTTAACTTTCTGTTGACAGTAGACATTGAAAGAACACGGGATTCCTGCCAAAGTCGGTGGTGAGTTCTCGAAGAGGTATGTTGAAATACTGCATAGATGAGCTGGTGGGGCCAATTTGTCACCAACTTCAGCGGTGGTGCGCGACTGACAACATTTTAAGCTACACGGGATATGGTGTTTTCAGTCACACCGACAGTATGGAGGCAAGACAAACAGCGTGATGATTGAACTGACCGATCTGCCACAAATATAGCCGAGCATTAAGGGGAACACAGTAAGCGAATTTGTGAAGGTTGAAGTAAATGAATAGGGCCCAGTCAATTCCAGGATCGCTATACAGTCCATTCCAGTCCAAAAAGAGGGATCGCAGGGGCTAGTCAACGGCTGATAAGGTGCTGAAGTGCAAGATACTAGGAGAAAATTGAACAGAAGGAGAAAACAAGACTCTGCACTGACTTCAAAAGATGTGAACAGTTCCAGACATGTGCATTGTGCAAGTACTGACAACGAAAACGAGGCCTGTGGTGGCAATGCAGAAAAGGGTAAGGGGTGCAAACATTTCAGACAAACGCGTACCCACCAATAGGAAGTAATGGACAGTCTACGGTATAAAACAGCAGTTTCATGGTTATATGAAATCATGCCCTCAAATTTCGCTGGAGATAACGTCACTGGAAGAGGAAATGCGTTACGCTCAATTCATGTATTCGAGTCAGTCTTCAGGAAGAGACTGAAATCATTGTAGTAATGTAGAGAATGCAAGGGAAAAGAGGCTGTATGATCAAAGTGTGAGTGAAGGCAAATAGCATGGTCACCGACTTTCTGTTACACGTGTGATATTCCATGACCTCTGAATGTATTCAGCCACTTCAACATAGTTTCCCATCGGTAGCTCTACCAAATTAGCGCCGGTAACGCAGACGACGGAAAGTATTAGTATTTACTGTTGACTGCCCACTCGTGCAAGGATAAATTTTCTGTCGCTGTTATTGTAGCAATACATCTGTGCACCCTCACGTCTCCTACTTTAAAAGCACAACAATTGGGGTTTGATTATAGACCGATTTGTTTGTCTCTCCGTGGATAATTATGTTCGTGGCTGGTCACACATCACACTTAAACTCGGTTTATGGGCACTTGTTGGCTAAGTGTAACGTACCGCTATAATTCCATGTGCGCTCCCCATACGTCCACCTTAATTTCGTTTACGCATTACCATCATTTGGCCTTCGTAGTTATATACTAATTGATTTTACCACCCCACTAATTGTCCTTTGGATACATCCACTAAAAGAATTCTATCAGACAGTGTTGCTGATACGTCCTTGGTGCAGCAGGTGGCTGAATTTGGTGTAATATCCATTTTTAACATTGGTCGTACGAACTAGTTGTAACTGTTGACACAGAAAGAAAGGACGTATCACCCGTGTGCTAAAGAGTTATCTGGAATCCATATGTAGCTGAAAGCTTCCATAAAAGCTCAGTTCACTCGAAGCAGTTAGTACGAATTTTCCAAGTCACGCCTGCTTAGGATCCGGTCAACTTACCAGGAAATTAATGTTTGCTGCAGCTTGAAAATGATAGAGAACTTTACCTGATAACTTCTGGGAGACTTGTTCTAACCCACAAGCATTTCGGAATCAAATACAGTTTGCCTTTTGAAGTTACATATCCGGACTTCGATTCACAGAAATTCGACACTAGTATCCAAACACAGGAGCGCTCGTCGTCGCCCACCTGTGTACTGGAGCATCAGCAAATCGTTAGGAAACATCCAAAATCACCATATACCGTTGTCTTCCCGGTGGTTAAACGTAGCTGAAAACATAACGTCCAACGACGTGAAGCTAACCCATCCGAATGAATCAAGTATTCCACACAGCCAAAAGTCACTCAACCAAGTCCGACGTTACCGGAGTGCAACCCTTGGCGGCTCCAGAAGTTCTTTGTTTGCTACCGTCACCGGGCTCGCTTGACGTCTAAAACAACAGGACATTCAGTGGAATGTCTTCATGTTGGCCAAAAGCACCCAACAGATCTTGACTTATAATGAACTTCCACACAGTTGATGTACGTTCATATCATGGAACTGCGTCCACTTTTAAAGGGTAAAACCTGTTTGGAGGTACTGTTTGTAAGTAAACGCAGACCTTCATAACTTACCTTTCACGACCATAATGGGAAGTGGTTTTTTTTACATAATCTGTTGACTTACATTTCGGGTTCACCCAAGGAACGGCGTGTTGTTCGCGATGAGAATTATTTAAACACCCAGTATCACCGATCTTACTTTATACCAAGTTGTCTTCCGCAACGAACAAGAAACTTATCTTGGACGTTCCTCGCTTTTGACCTTCCGGTGTAAAGTTTCTCCCAGCGCGGTGACTAGTTGGGCGATAGATTTTTTTACATATATCTGACTAACTCGTGCATATCGGTGTACAACTGTTTGTCGTTAGCGAAGATTTTTCGTGTTATTGTGCGTTTGACTGATTAACACTGGGTTGGTAAGAATGGCGCACATCAGAAGAGTGCAGCTTCTTGTGTTAGTCAGTGAAAACGTGCGCTGTTTACTCAGTGTTACGTGCGGGTTAAACAGCAATGTCTCTGTTTTGTGCGCATGCCAACCTGAGTGTAATCACTTTGTTAGAAACCTGGTTGCATGAAGACAAGATTGCCGCAGTATGCCAAATGGCGTGTTTCAGTTACTTTCGTGTGGATTCTCTAGTGTTGGAGGGAACGTAGCGGATGTGTTTTCATTTAAAACAACGACTCATAGACAGCGTCCTCGTGAGTTCTCTTCACTTACTGGAAGCTTGTACAAGTCGCGTAGCAATTCCATTCAGTCCCAACTCTTAAACGGACTACTTTCACTTCCGGTGTCATATGCTCCTTCATCTGTCTGCTTTCTAGCCACTGAAACTGGGCGGCTAGTTGACAACATTTTAATGGATTAATGTAACTTGTATCGATATTTCAACTATGGTGATATTATCATTACAGTACCATTGTGTTTCTGAGCATTGTAGCCCTCTTACACGTTTAAACAAACATCTTAATTTGACGTTCTTCAACAAACCTCAATTATTTTCACCTCCCCCACGAGTCCCACATATAGCTACGGTCAGTGCCATGAAATTGGCTAGAATAGGTTATGGTAAGATGCACCATAAGCCCTTTATTTTTGAGTGATGACCGAACCAGATTTGGGCAGTTTTTTCTGACAACCACATGGGGCTTGAAGGATGGATATTTTCACCTAGTTGGAGTAGGTTTGCCCAATAAGGCTTACCAACCTAGTGTGGTTAGTTGATTGGCTCCATAATTTGTTCTCCTTGGAAAACGATCCTCGTTCGTGCGAACAGGTTTCAATCCATGCCTTAAAGAATTTCATGAAGGGAGGGCAAGCATATAAATCATTGGATCACTAGGCAACGAAACGCATTTTGAAGCTCATCGGAGTGTCCTATTCTGTTTATTTCACGTATACGCCAAATCCGGCAAACACTTAATTCCAAGAGTGAACCCACTGCTGATAACGGTTTCCTCTGAAAAATGTGCTTTTTTATGCCTTCATGGACAAAAGTTCAGATGCCACCTTCAAAAAGAAACACATCCAGGGTTATTAATGAGTAGTGTGGCAGATTTATGGTTTTAGATAAAACCCAACTGTGAAAAGTCAGGGCTCCGGCTGCATTCGAACCAGCGACAGACAAAACATGCCTCAACGCGGCAAGCGCTCTACCAGCTGAGCTACGAAGCCACACCAGGAGCTCGGAAATTTCACATTTGGACTCTATTACCCACCCGTCCCACTGTCACATATGGAATCCACCTAATGATTCAGGGGATCGACCGCCCCATCGGTATTTTTCAAACAATTCACGTTGGAATCCACCAGCGCCACTGCTGAGCACGTGCGCCGCCACGAGTCCGCCTGCCACAATTACTAATATGACCACGATCAATTATCGTGCGGGTAACAACTTGGATTTGGTGTCCTCAGATAGAGATAAGGCTGTTGATATTGCTGACGTCTAATCCGTCAACGACTCGCGCATGAGACATCACTTCTGTTGACGGGAATGTTAGTAGTTGGACGCACCCTATGGATGTCCATTTTGGCGGAACTGAAGGAGAAAAAGCCACCATTCTGCTCAATTGCGAAGCATCTGAAGCTGAGTGGGTGCTGGATCAGACTGGCAGAACGCAGAGTGCCGTACACAGTAAAGACTCCCTTTAGTCGAACATTGTGGAGACATTCAACCGGCAAACATCGGTCTGAAACGCCCATCGACAGACTCTCATAAGACGTTTCCACATCAGCAGACCGTAGCTTAAAAGTGAGCAGAAGGCTACCTCACCGACCAACCGCAAGAAATCTAGGAAAATTCACAGACCTTAATACTGGTACAGTCGTCTACTTTACCTACAGATAGTCTGTATTGACCATGATTTCTGTAGGGGTGTGGACACTTCACCCTTCTTAACAACCAACCAGTGTTCCCGGACCGTTCAAATTACTTCAGGAAGGGATTAATGCGCAATGTGGATGGACTATCGGGGGTAACGTACACGGCGTGACATCACATCAAACGTGTGTGTGTTGAAGGTGTTCCCCGAAGCTTGCATCCGAACAATCCACTCTTGCAAGGGCACCTGATGCAACATCCCCTGATGAATGTTTACCACAGGTTACCACAGAGTTTCTTCAAGTCTGTTGCGTTCTCTTTGGGAGTAATGTTCTTTGTTTGATCAGTGGAGGAAGGTTGCCCCAAGTCTTCTTATTTTCCTTAAATAAACTGCATCAGCCATCTTTATTCTGACGTCCCTTACTGCTAACGCTTCCCCTACGCTTATCCATTCTGTACCGTGTACATTTTTAGATGCCAAAATTATACACTTTCCCCTGTATTTCTTCTTAAGCATCCTGTAATTCTAATCATTTCCCAATGCGCAATTAGTCGTTCTTCTCTGACCCAACAAATAACCATTTGTTTGAGCGAGCTTAATTCCATTTTATCGTCACCCACTATTCAGCGGTGTCTGGCTGTCGGTATTGTTGTACTGGCACAATGTTTGTTTAATTTCTGAAAGGTTTCCACATTGCGGGTGAGCGATTCAATTTTGTGGTGTCACCTCAAGTTATTACGAGTGCCCTCTCAGTAACCCTTTGGATGATAGACTATCTCCTCTAGCATTGGATATTGAGAAGTGTATTTATTGGATCAGCAGATTCTGCGTAGCTCGGTGTGGACGCAAATCGTTGGTGAACAAGTTGTCAGTGTTCTAAATCGTCAACAATTGGCCCGTGTGCTCTGTTCTTCGACGGATACGTGTGACACTGCTGCGTCGTCATGGAAAGCAGGCGCTGTAGGGGAATAACTAAGTTGGACGTTGTGGAAGTTGTTGCCGGTCCTCATAACCAGGACGTTACTGAATATGGTCTTGCTTCTCTGGACCAGCAATCTCCCACCGCAGGATCAAGTGCTTCTCTGCCGTATGCGGCCGCGGCGGTGTTTCAGTTGAACTCTCTCTCACCTGTGATGATGTTGGTATTCCTAATAATCTTTAGTCGTTGAGGTTCGCAGTCGATTAATTCATGGCAGATTTTTTGTTTCTGGTTACCTTCTTGATAACGGGGTTCCACTTAAACCAGGTGCTCTTAGGTATGATTGCTGTTTGTTTGAGGCATCTGGGGCCAAATGGGAATCCGACCAGGGATAGCGATATGGACGTTTGCCGCTTTGCAAGAGTGGGTGGAGAGTGTGTCAAGATTTGTCGTTTTCCTCGTTCGGCTCGGTCAAGCTGTAAAGAATGTTCCTAACGAAGTATCTGACGATTTGCTAGCAGAAGAGATGGCCTCAAAGGCAGAGGAACTAGAGTCGGAGTGTAGATTGCTGGAGTTCCACAAAAGATACCGTAGGTCCGTGGAACCCGAACCTGTCTCAAAAAACGGGGATCTGATTCAATGTAACGCCAAAGGAGAATATCTTATCATTCGTTCTAACAGCGGGCCTCGGAATCAAACCCCTCTGGTCCAGACACTGTTGAGCCGTTACAGCGGGCTCTCGTGCTGCTGGTTCCCAAAGCCTGCCTTCCGAAATTGGGATGGACAGCTTCGGTGTATCCTCGAAGTGTGACGTTACTTTTGTCAGAAATCTAAATGTTGTCAGTCAGATAAATTGGTTGACAGGGTATCAATGATTTCATAGTTGTGTTATTGCCGTCGTAGCGCGAATATCACAATTGATCTTTCTGCGTTCTTGTCACAAGGGATAAGGTTAAATATTTCAACCTGGTTGTTCTGAGGGGAGCCTGGTAGCGAGGACTGTTGTGTGCGTTCCATACAGGTGACGGCTAAATGTTTCCCAGGTTATATTGGAAGTCATCAAAGGATACACAAATTTTGTCTAGATATTTTGTTCCACAGAGTGAGATGACTGTCGGAGCCCTATGTAAAGGGCTGATTGTTGCTACTAGCTCTGATTTCATTCGAAATCTCATTCGAAATGTAGAAAGATTTCACTACAAAGATATTTGCATGCATTTTTTTCCGAAGTAGAGGGGTTGGCAAAGTGGTGCCCTATTCCTCAGACCATATAGATATCTGTATTGTGACTGAACGGCAAACGTTGTTGGGATCGCCTCCAAATGTTTCAGTTTACACAAAATTGTTATATTCAAGTTTGTCCTTCTCAACCAAGGTAGAATAACACCTGGTTTTTGACAACTTTTTCTGTAGGTGAATGGAGAAAAATATCCAGATAAGCTTCTGGTAAGATGTCGTTGAATGTTTATCAACACAAGTCTATCCAGCCTGCGTGAATGGCACTATATGAACTTGCGATACTCAGGCTGAGGGCGAGCACAGATTTTGTAAAGGGCCAGCCTTGCAGCCGGTGGACTGAGTGTCGTTTTTTGATATAGCTTACTGTCCTTTTAATTTCTGCTACCCAAAAACATACCTGTCCAGAGAAAATAGAGAAGTTTAGAAACTGTACTCATAAATCTCGAACGGAACTGTTGGTATCGATATTAAAACTACCCGGCGAGACAACCGTTGGGTGTTTGACAACCGTATGTAGTAATGTTCGGTTTGTTTCCTGATGACGTCATTGGCCATGTTTTCCACCACCACTCCAATAATGCTAGGTCTTATGGTACATTTTGTCAACAGAAAACAGTGGTACTGGGCTGTTGGGGTGTGCAAACCCTATGGATATAGTCAGCGAGCGGAATGTGCATGCTTTATATAGTCAGTAACATCGTGTACGTCATTTATATGCATAAGGAAAGCAACAGTCCTAGAACTCTTCCTTGATTCACCCCACTGATCACTAGCTTTGGCGTTAAACAGCGTCCTCTTATTTCGACTGTCTACGCGTGGCCTTCCAGGTATGACAAACTCCAGATGAATGGAGTCTTCTGTGTGTTAGCATGTCTTTTTGACAAAGGGACGTTTATTAAGCGTGCGATCAAAGGCCTTCTGCACATCTAAGAGTACTACTATTACATCACTTCCTGCGTCGACGGGCATCGAGGGATCGTTTGAGAATTTCACCTGACATGTCTCGCGGGGCGCTTGCGACGAAAAGCGTGTTATAAGATTTTTTTAGAAATTTCTGTGACCTTGAGAACTATAAATTTTACGCTTTTGCTACCCCTCCAAACATTCTTGGGCAGAGTGGTATGTGGTTGATGACACCACAGTTACTAACGGCCTGCCTAGGGTCAACTTTGTAGCGAGACCCAGTGACCGACTTTCTCCAGTGAGGGGTGGAGGCTTTGGATAGAAGCAATGAGGTGAACAAATTATGTGAAAAGATCGATATGCCATTACCTTCTTGCTTGATGGCATCTGGTGGGTTACCATCAAGATGGATTGAGGGTTTAGTGGTAGCAAACTGTAAGTAGACAATCCTAACATCAACCAGAACAATTCTCAGAACTTTACATGTTTCCGATGGAGTATAAACAGGTGGGAAAGTGTCTCATACGGTAAAAGAGGTAGCGGAATGTGAGCTAAGGGTTTTACAATCTTCAACAGCGTCATCAACGACCGTTATTCATCGAGGATAACAACTTTTACAGCAAGCACCTTCATGAAGTTTGCCTGTCTCATCAGCGGCGTTAGTTCTACGCCTCTCTGCCTGCTTTGGAGCTTAAGCCTTCCTACATCTAAATGACGCAGTTGAACTCGACATTCCGTGTTCAAAATTTCTACTCATTTTCACTGTCGATGAGAAGTCTGTTGTACTGTTCCTAGACTCAAGTGTTTTGAGTTTGTCAGTCTCTCTCGATGTAGGGGTTCTACCTTGTACATAAGAGTCGACATGTTTTGACTTTATGGGGTCAGAATGCCAACACAAAAGTGGGACTTCCGATAAATTCCTCTTTCGCTCTGTTCGGCTCTGACTTGAGAAAGTAGGCATCTAAATGTAAGGGTCTAGTAGGGAGAAGAGGATATTTCAGACAATGAACTTGACCAGACGGTGGAATATAAGTGTCCGTTTGGTAGCCATACTGAAGTCGAACAAACGGTCAACGATAATGTGGTTGCCTCCAGCAAGTTATTCCAGGACAGACGATATACTTACGGTAACTGTGAAATCCAGTGTCTTCGTTTGTTGGTCGTCAGAATATGCTGGTTTTATCCATTAAGTTGAACGCATGAAGGGAAATCCGCCGGATTTGCTAGAGCTGAAAATGAGCTCATGGAGATATTAAGCACGTTGAAGTCACCATTTACTAGTGTGTGCTCAAAAGGCATATTTCACACAGGATTTACTACCTTTACTATGTCAGTCAAGTCATTGCTAATGAAGTTATGCTGCCTGTAAGTGCGTCCGATAAATAAATCACGAGAACCATTAAAGTCCAGTAATCAAAACGGGTCTGCGGTTTCACAAAGACAACAATCGTTTCAGATAAATAACACATCCACCGCCTCTTCTTCGGAGACGATCCTTATGAGAAGTTGGATACCTTATGATGCTTAGTTGCGTGTCCCGAGTATCGGGAAGGTACCACGTCTAAGTGACAGGGAATAGATAAAAAGACAAAAGATCTACAAATGTGCATTTTACTTGCCAGTGACATTAAATTTATGAATAACAAATTAATGGAATTTTTCGCCGGGAACAACATTCAAACTCCTGAAGAACCTGTGACACTTGGGGGAGCGGGTTGTGAAATACCATATGGAAAGATCTAGTCTAAGGAATGTACCAATTTTTGCTCATACTCGAGTGGGCAACACAAGGATTTGACTACATGACAGAAAGTGCTGGAAGAGGGTCATTATGTTGAGATTACTAAATGGGACGTGCGGAAGGTCAGGTGGCGGAGGATGAAATATCAAGAGGTGCACTGAAATGTAACTGATTTGGTGGACACTTGAGTTAGTTACATAATCAAGTGGTGGCGTACTTGCCGGGATACTTATATCAGGACTTTCTTTTTTCCATGAACGCTCATGTTTTTGGCAAGGGAATGGGTTACTGCGCAGCTAGTGGGTTTCGTAAAAAGGCCGTGAGACCTAATACAATTGTAGGTTGGTTCGAAAGTAGTAGGGAAAAATTGTGCAGTTTCATCTGCACAGCGCTGTGCCCTAGAATCTGGTTCTCATGACCGGATTTGCGGCGCTTGTGAATCCGTTCTGATTTGTCTCTATATTGGTTTGGAACCTCTTTCAATTTTCTGGGTCTGCCATTTGTATTTATGGTCACTACAGTTAGAAGAGGAAGACGTCCACAGAAAATAGATTACTCTGTTTGTTCAATCTTGTCATCATTAAAGGAATCTAAGGTGTTATCCCCTGCATTTTCGAGGAAATTGCAGTGCCCAAAGTCTGGGGTTCCTTCCAGTCAAAACCTCAGTTGACGGAGGGATACTTCGAGGACTAAGGAAGGCATTTTGGGTATATAATAATAATAATAGTAATAGTAATAATAATGTATATATATTTTTCAACGCATATGTGANGTGATGTCACGCCGTGTACGTTACCCCCGATAGTCCATCCACATTGCGCATTAATCCCTTCCTGAAGTAATTTGAACGGTCCGGGAACACTGGTTGGTTGTTAAGAAGGGTGAAGTGTCCACACCCCTACAGAAATCATGGTCAATACAGACTATCTGTAGTTAAAGTAGACGACTGTACCAGTATTAAGGTCTGTGAATTTTCCTAGATTTCTTGCGGTTGGTCGGTGAGGTAGCCTTCTGCTCACTTTTAAGCTACGGTCTGCTGATGTGGAAACGTCTTATGAGAGTCTGTCGATGGGCGTTTCAGACCGATGTTTGCCGGTTGAATGTCTCCACAATGTTCGACTAAAGGGAGTCTTTACTGTGTACGGCACTCTGCGTTCTGCCAGTCTGATCCAGCACCCACTCAGCTTCAGATGCTTCGCAATTGAGCAGAATGGTGGCTTTTTCTCCTTCAGTTCCGCCAAAATGGACATCCATAGGGTGCGTCCAACTACTAACATTCCCGTCAACAGAAGTGATGTCTCATGCGCGAGTCGTTGACGGATTAGACGTCAGCAATATCAACAGCCTTATCTCTATCTGAGGACACCAAATCCAAGTTGTTACCCGCACGATAATTGATCGTGGTCATATTAGTAATTGTGGCAGGCGGACTCGTGGCGGCGCACGTGCTCAGCAGTGGCGCTGGTGGATTCCAACGTGAATTGTTTGAAAAATACCGATGGGGCGGTCGATCCCCTGAATCATTAGGTGGATTCCATATGTGACAGTGGGACGGGTGGGTAACAGAGTCCAAATGTGAAATTTCCGAGCTCCTGGTGTGGCTTCGTAGCTCAGCTGGTAGAGCGCTTGCCGCGTTGAGGCATGTTTTGTCTGTCGCTGGTTCGAATGCAGCCGGAGCCCTGACTTTTCACAGTTGGGTTTTATCTAAAACCATAAATCTGCCACACTACTCATTAATAACCCTGGATGTGTTTCTTTTTGAAGGTGGCATCTGAACTTTTGTCCATGAAGGCATAAAAAAGCACATTTTTCAGAGGAAACCGTTATCAGCAGTGGGTTCACTCTTGGAATTAAGTGTTTGCCGGATTTGGCGTATACGTGAAATAAACAGAATAGGACACTCCGATGAGCTTCAAAATGCGTTTCGTTGCCTAGTGATCCAATGATTTATATGCTTGCCCTCCCTTCATGAAATTCTTTAAGGCATGGATTGAAACCTGTTCGCACGAACGAGGATCGTTTTCCAAGGAGAACAAATTATGGAGCCAATCAACTAACCACACTAGGTTGGTAAGCCTTATTGGGCAAACCTACTCCAACTAGGTGAAAATATCCATCCTTCAAGCCCCATGTGGTTGTCAGAAAAAACTGCCCAAATCTGGTTCGGTCATCACTCAAAAATAAAGGGCTTATGGTGCATCTTACCATAACCTATTCTAGCCAATTTCATGGCACTGACCGTAGCTATATGTGGGACTCGTGGGGGAGGTGAAAATAATTGAGGTTTGTTGAAGAACGTCAAATTAAGATGTTTGTTTAAACGTGTAAGAGGGCTACAATGCTCAGAAACACAATGGTACTGTAATGATAATATCACCATAGTTGAAATATCGATACAAGTTACATTAATCCATTAAAATGTTGTCAACTAGCCGCCCAGTTTCAGTGGCTAGAAAGCAGACAGATGAAGGAGCATATGACACCGGAAGTGAAAGTAGTCCGTTTAAGAGTTGGGACTGAATGGAATTGCTACGCGACTTGTACAAGCTTCCAGTAAGTGAAGAGAACTCACGAGGACGCTGTCTATGAGTCGTTGTTTTAAATGAAAACACATCCGCTACGTTCCCTCCAACACTAGAGAATCCACACGAAAGTAACTGAAACACGCCATTTGGCATACTGCGGCAATCTTGTCTTCATGCAACCAGGTTTCTAACAAAGTGATTACACTCAGGTTGGCATGCGCACAAAACAGAGACATTGCTGTTTAACCCGCACGTAACACTGAGTAAACAGCGCACGTTTTCACTGACTAACACAAGAAGCTGCACTCTTCTGATGTGCGCCATTCTTACCAACCCAGTGTTAATCAGTCAAACGCACAATAACACGAAAAATCTTCGCTAACGACAAACAGTTGTACACCGATAGGCACAAGTAAGTCATATATATGTAGAAAAAATCTATCCCCCAACTAGTCACCGCGCTGGGAGAAACTCTACACCGGAAGGTCAAAAGCGAGGAACGTCCAAGATAAGTTTCTTGTTCGTTGCGGAAGACAACTTGGTATAAAGTAAGATCGGTGATATTGGGTGTTTAAATAATTCTCATCGCGAACAATACGCCGTTCCTTGGGTGAACCCGAAATGTGAGTCAACAGATTATGTAAAAATAACCACTTCCCATTATGGTCGTGAAAGGTAATTTACGAAGGTCTGCGTTTACTTACAAACAGTACCTCCCAGCAGGTTTTACCCTTTAAAAGTGGACGCAGTTCCATGATATAAACGTACATCAACTGTGTGGAAGTTCATTATAAGTCAAGATCTGTTGGGTGCTTTTGGCCAACATGAAGACATTCCACTGAATGTCCTGTTGTTTTAGACTTCAAGCGAGCCCGGTGACGGTAGCAAACAAAGAACTTCTGGAGCCGCCAAGGGTTGCACTCCGGTAACGTCGGACTTGGTTGAGTGACTTTTGGCTGTGTGGAATACTTGATTCATTCGGATGGGTTAGCTTCACGTCGTTGGACGTTATGTTTTCAGCTACGTTTAACCACCGGGAAGACAACGGTATATGGTGATTTTGGATGTTTCCTAACGATTTGCTGATGCTCCAGTACACAGGTGGGCGACGACGAGCGCTCCTGTGTTTGGATACTAGTGTCGAATTTCTGTGAATCGAAGTCCGGATATGTAACTTCAAAAGGCAAACTGTATTTGATTCCGAAATGCTTGTGGGTTAGAACAAGTCTCCCAGAAGTTATCAGGTAAAGTTCTCTATCATTTTCAAGCTGCAGCAAACATTAATTTCCTGGTAAGTTGACCGGATCCTAAGCAGGCGTGACTTGGAAAATTCGTACTAACTGCTTCGAGTGAACTGAGCTTTTATGGAAGCTTTCAGCTACATATGGATTCCAGATAACTCTTTAGCACACGGGTGATACGTCCTTTCTTTCTGTGTCAACAGTTACAACTAGTTCGTACGACCAATGTTAAAAATGGATATTACACCAAATTCAGCCACCTGCTGCACCAGGGACGTATCAGCAACACTGTCTGCTAGAATTCTTTTAGTGGATGTATCCAAAGGACAATTAGTGAGGTGGTAAAGTCAATTAGTATATAACTACGAAGGTCAAATGATGGTACTGCGTAAACGACATTAAGGTGGACGTATGGGGAGCGCACATGGAATTATAGCGGTATGTTACACTTAGCCAACAAGTGCCCATAAACTGAGTTTAAGTGTGATGTGTGACCATCCACGAACATAATTATCCACGGAGAGACAAACAAATCGTTGTATAATCAAACCCCAATTGTTGTGCTTTTAAAGTAGGAGACGTGAGGGTGCACAGATGTATTGCTACAATAACAGCGACAGAAAATTTATCCTTGCACGAGTGGGCAGTCAACAGTAAATACTAATACTTTCCGTCGTCTGCGTTACCGGCGCTAATTTGGTAGAGCTACCGATGGGAAACTATGTTGAAGTGGCTGAATACATTCAGAGGTCGTCGAATATCACACGTGTAACGACTACCTTTCATGTGTTTGCATACGTTTTGTTCACGTCTGTTACCGTTGCAGCTGCATTCGGTGTTCCCATATTTTGTTCATGCCTATCATTTGATTGACTCAGACACTAAACCCATGCTTCCAGCATTCCAATCACGCTGAAATGCGGAAAAATGTAGTGGCCTAATCAATCGAATGATAAGGAACAACCAACATATGGCAACACCAAAAGAAGCTAACAGTGACAGGCGTGTACCAATGGTATACGTATAAATAAGAGGAAGATGTTTCCAAAAATTCGGAATGACTCGCTGACAAGTCAAAATACATGGAATTGGATAGGTCACCGCCCGATCTGATAGACAGCGCCAGCAGACAATCCGGACAATGAATGATAGAAAGTTCCACGCGCGACGTGGAGTGGCGAATGTCCGGCGTCGATAGGGCAACAAACAGGCGGAGCAGGAGAAAGTTTCGCCGTGCGATTAATAAACCACTCCAGGAATCCACGCAAAACGAAGACAGAGACTGCGCGTGGTAACTCCCGTTTTTATTTTTTTGATGACCAAATCCAAAAAAAGTGGAGATGATACTTTCAAAGAAATTCACAGATGAGCACAACGAAACGGTATGTACAAATATATACAAAAGAGTTGCCCAAATATAATTACGAACTGTAGTCACTATATAAAGCTACTGATGTACTTTTTCCGTTTGTAGAATTGTAGAAACGACAATCTCTGAGCTACATCGGGTGCAAAGGGAGTGTAAAAGTAAATAAAGAAAGATGTTTGAGTTCTGGAAAATGTGAGCGCAAAAATTTCGTTTAAACTGTTCGCTATGAAGATGTCAGTGACCTTGAAAAAGGCCGTTTTTCAACAGCACCATGAGTTATCAATTTTCCAGTTGTGCGTGAGCTAAGTTTGAAGTTAAGTGGTAATTAACTATCAGTATAATGCTTCATTTTTTTCGAAACGGCAAGTGACTTACTCTGTTTCTGTCCCAATTTCCTCATCGAATCTCTACTCATCTGTGCATCACTTCTTCAAACACATTCCATAAATCAATCTGCACAGTATCTTCCGAGCTAATGTGTAACATACACATTCGATGAGACACAGGGTCGTGTCGAATGGCACTCTTGAGAATTTGCCGGTTGTTTAGTGAGAAAACTGCATACCATTTCGGGGCGATCTGATTTACATTCGTGTTTGGTGTACATTGTTCTCCCTTCGTTGTGAATTGATTGAAGTTGACGGTTGCGGACGGCCTGAGCTTTTTCACTGAGTGTCATTTCAGAGATACAGGCATGGCGTCTCCTCTCAGAGCTTCGTTATTTGCGTATATAAGAGCCGCTTATAGGCCACATAATTGGGTGCCAACACAACCTGCATTCCATCTATTAACGGCACGCTGAAACGGACATACAGAGTGAACTCGTCATGTTCGTTGCTTGAGAAGCGTGAGAGGATGGCCAGGAATGTGCCCCCATTTCGGAGTGGGATATCGGCCCATATTTCCTCGCCCCTGTCTTCTCGATTTATGCGATGTATAACAATAAGTCCACATGGGAGTCGCCAGTAACTCTGGAGGTGCATATCCAGATGCTGTATCCACTGATTATGAAGAGGCCCCTTTTCGCAAACACCATAAGCATGGCCGCCCTCTATACTCTTTCTAGTTAAGATGTCTCACTTTGTGTACAGAGGAGCACTGCGGTGTGATCATACACTGATTTCGGACGCACACGAGATGAAGGGAGCAAACAAAGGACCTCTCCGGACCTCTTAGTGAAAGATCTACGGATAGCTCTGAGCGCTTTTTCAGCTTTAATAAAGACCTGCATTGTTTGAGCGTGTGTTTTGGTGGTGTCTGACACCAGCACTTCGGAATCACGTTCAATATTTCACTGGTTAATCAACGGCTTCCAGTGTGATATGCCTTGACATCCCTGTTATCTTTCAGATGCACAAAGGAACATTTTTATGGATTTGGGGGCAAGCTTCATTAAACTGTCCATGTTGATATCGTGATAAAGTCTCGTTGCAATATTTTACAACATTTAATCGAAGAGATTGTTCTCCATACTTTTAATTCATCAGCAAAGACGGCGGAATCGTACTGCAACTGGTCCAATAGATCGTTAATGGAACCGAAAACAGCAAGGGCTTGAGCACTGACACTTGCAGCATACCGCTTGGGGCTGGAAGTTATTCTGATAGGTTTGGGTTGACTCATGAAGGAAGTCAGCTATTCACCTTATCGTAGATGAGCTGACACCGCACAATAATAGCTTGGCCAGCGAACGGTTAGTTGGCACACTGTCGAAAACTCTGTTGAAATCCAGAAACACCACGTCTAGAATTTTGCTGTCAGCTCTTAATTCCACCCATTACTCTCTGGCAAGCAGGAAAATTGTGAAGAAGGTCACCCTCTCCAAAATACATTCAAACTCTCATTGGTGATTGGTAGTTTGTCCAAGTGCCCATGGGGGTAACTAGCTATCATCTGCATCACCACTCCGCCAAGCACGCAAGTTAAGCATACTCGTGAATAGTTGACAGCTCCCATCCGCCGTTTTCCCCTGCACACAGGTGCAACCATTGCTGATCTCCACTCTTTTTGGCAGCTTGCCTTCGTTCAAAGACCTGTGGTACAGATTCGTCAGAGGCACAGAGAATTTTACGGCCGGTTCACGTGACACCAAAGGCTGGAGTTTGTTTGGTCCGAGAGATTAATCAACATCAGTCAATCGTGGCTCATGTTTCACATCATCAACGCTAAATAACATTTCGACAGGGTATGGTTGAGCCGCGTCAAGCAAAGCAGATTCCGCGTTATCCCAGAAGTAGTCCGAAACGTAGTGCGGAGTGATTAGTTTAGCCTTGTCCAAGTTCTCGACAACCTCGTTTTTATGTTGGTCCATCAGTACCAGGATACCCGCCTTGATTCTCATCTATCGACAGATACACGTCCAAGGCCTCTTGATTGTTGTTGCCGATCCCACTGTAAGCCTCTCCACGCATTGCAGACGTTTTTAGTCTCATATTGTAACGTAAACCGGATACTGAAACGACCACGAGTACCAGCAGGTTTTCTTTAATTTTGTCACTATGGACCAACCGTTATCTTGCTGCTGGTTCAGTTTCTGGTGCTTGCAACCTCCCCCATTTCGTCAAAAAGCAAATCTAACCAGATTTAGTGAATTTCAATATTGCCTGAATGGATACGTTTATCTGCTATTAAAACCGCATCTTTTGAGTACTTTCTTGTGTAAATAAACGACTTCAAAACTTGAGTGAAACTAAATCAGAAATATAACGGCAGGACTAATTGATGAGGTATTCTTCATACAAGATAACTTGGTTGAAGTTTTTCAACTTTTATATTTTGTCCTATGAGTTGTTGCCAAAATGAGTGCAACTATCCACACGAACGACGCCGGTCCACACTAACTCTTATTGCTTGAAAGACAAGTAGAGTCGTGTGCTTATAAAGTACCGTGTAGAACGGTTAAAAACAAGATAATTTACAAGATGTGTTCTGTAGACTGGCGGTTTGCTTATGTGCTTCTTAACGCACATTCTTAAAATGAACAAGCGATGGTGTCCTTAACCCCTGTCCACTGACAATTCAAAGTGTTTCACAGTATTAGCTCTTCCGCTCGTTGATTGGTGTGATCAGAATTCGGAGGTAGGTTTGAGACGGCAAGTAAATCTGCAAACACACAGTTTACTTAGTGATTCAGTCATCATATTAATAAACCGTCTTCAGTAAGCACAAATTAGGTTGCCTGGAAAGCGAATGTGAAACTGTAAGCCAAATGTCAGAGAAGACAAACGTTCATTGTAACCCATACTTATCTTGGAAAATCAAACAAGCGTTGGAATGGTCAATTATTACCTGCAGTAGTAACGATTGAAACACTTTGCTTCAAAGAATGTAGCCCACGACAAGGGAATTGAGGTAGATTCACGATACAGCAACCAGCAGGGCTGAGGTACCTGAGCGGGCTCAGTGGCTCTAAATTTAGCAGTTTGCAGCAAATTTCCACTCAGGCGTGGCCTGAATTTATACGATCGTACTAACACATCAGCTCTTCATTCGTAGAGATTTCTGAGATGTCCTAGGTGACTCCAATATAAGCGTCGCTTCCGAGAAAAGACCCCGACTACGCTTCCAACGGGCATCAAAATAAAAGGCACGATAATTTTAAAAACAAACTATTCATTAATATTTGGCAGGAACTCCCAAAAGGGTTGGGAAATATCATAGACAATTGGCTGTAAATCAGCCTGAAACTAACGGCATCAATCAAGAGAGTTGACGGAAAGCAAATAACCAACTCGAGATCACCAGACATCAGCAAGAGATACTAGCAGAAAAAAGCAAGCAGGGCACTGAGCATACTAAATAGCGTTCGGGAAATGTCAGAGTTACAACCTTGAAGATCAGGACATCTAGTAAATTGTTGGGAGATAAAATCATCTACTGCGTGTAAACAGTTGCACGGTTGGGGAAAGAGGAAATGAATTAACACATAGATGGCTGCCGGCAACCGATGCGGATTAGCCTGTCACAGTGCCCAAAGCCAAAGGATGTCTGCGTTTAACCATCACTGCAATTGGCTTGCGCTTGGTCATTTGCAATTTCATCCACGCACCGATTATCTAGTGTAAACCCGAAGGAATAGGACCGGGAAGTGCGCCAGTGGAGCCTTTCTGTCCAGCTGGTTAATGCTGGTTAGCCAGTTGATTGACTAGCAGGGAAAGATAACCCT
>QNGE01007203.1:0-24748 GCA_008508345.1 Paragonimus westermani | reverse complement strand
CAGCCACTATCTAGTTGGCAGGTAATAGAACCCACACAGCCCCAAGGTAACGCAACTTCGAAATAACCGTTGACCAGACGAATACGATTATCAACAATCGTTGAAGGTAAAATCTTTCTGGAAATGGGATTCTGCAGAGTTTGCCGTACCGTTGAGCCCTAGTTTTATAGAAGTCTGGGGATACTGTGCTTGAAGAGTGCAGGTCACGGGAGTGCAGGATTTGGCATCTCCACTCGGTGGACCACAAACCATCTAGCCAAGCAAGGTTTTATCGAGCTGTTTTCGTCCACTGACTCTGATCAAGTAATCGGTGTGCTTTTGAGATATCGCATCCAGTCAGTATATCACCCTCTTTTCGGTCGATCTCTCCGAGCTCGATTTTCCTCAGGTGTTGTCACGGCTCAATCAAATCTCGTAAGGGAGCCATGGGCCTGAACGTCACGTCCACCCCGAATGGTTTCGTTCATAGGCAGCGGAAATAACTTCAACTCTGCCTTGACACCCCTGGGGTCAAACGCGTCATCAGTTGTCGTAGTTGTTGGGAGCGGATGAACTGTAGCAATTTTGTCTGTCAACGTAGCCTTGCTTGACGAAGTTTGTGTCTAAACCGCTGCCAAGGAAAGCATAAGTTTTAGGAAAACCAGTTGGAGTTACCACACACACCAAAAACTATTCCAAGTCGTATGCACTTGCTGCCAGAGTGTTACGACCCATTGAGAGAGGAAGGCAAGAACGAAACGCAGAAGCCGCGAGCAGTACCTCGATCGCGAACGAAACGCAACGACATCGCAAACGACACGAATGATCAGAACGCAAGTACTCGGTCCCAACTCTCGCAAATTGGAACCCCCAACAAGATAGGAGGAAGACATCATTCAAAGGAGATTCATTTGCTGCTCAGCCCAAAGGCAAAACAGTGGCTCACAACGGTTGTACTTATAGGTTTCCAGTGACCATGGCCCTGGGACACCTACCAGACCAATGAGGAGCAAGCGCATGAACTCGAATTTTCCAAAATAATGGCGAGTATTCGAGTTTGTAGTAGTAGTTTGCAGTTTGGTTGTTACCCTTTCGATCTCTTGTTACCTGCCATTTTTCATACCGGTTATGTTCATTGTACGTATTAACTACTTGCCTGTTGTTTGAATCAATACACACTTTGTCCTCGGGCGTTTCGCCTTATGCTCCCGCGCGGTCCTGGCTATCGTGGGCTAACCGTGGCAACGTTCATTTGGCTCGCTGGAGGAACCAAAAACCGTTATTACTGAAGGGGGGAATCTTCTTGCAATACACAGCAGACTAAGTGTAGTGGAATTGATTGCGGACATCTGTTGTGAGTTCTTGTATTTATCTTAAGGTACTGTTGTTCCAACTCTTTGTTACACTACGAGTTCTCAAAATAGAAGCATCTATTTCCCTCGGGAAACAGCGTATTTTTGGGAAAAAGCGCTTTTCCCAACACAGAGCTTACCGTAATATCCTTGTTGACTGGCCTACGACACACTGTACTTGTGGTGTGAGCCCTGGTCATCCATAACAAATGTGTGTTAGACCAGGTTGGTTTAAACCCACAATTTAATGCAACGATACAACAGTGCATAAAAACGATGTTCATAAAGGAATAGGAAACAGGGATACAGATAGAAGCTATGAAAATTAAAATGAAGTAAATAAATAAATAAATAATATACATTTCTCAACGCGTATGTGAGAAGCACTCTTGGTTGTGCACGATCACTGTATGACATTTGTGTTATTGACATATTCAGGTAGTGAGGTACTTGCTGGGGTATACATATTGGGAACCTGGTTCCTAGTAGCACTCCTATTTTGGGTAGGAGGATGAGTTACTACGGAGCCATTGGATAATGGATGGTAAACGTAACCCCTAGGATAGTAGTAGGTTGGCCTGAAAGCAGTGGGAAACTGATTGTGCAGTTTTACATGCAAAGCGTCGTTTTTTAGGATGTCGTTTTTAAAACTAGATCCATGACCCCTGTTAAGTTCCTTTGGTTTACCTTTATATTACAAATCTGAAATACTGTTCTCTGGTGAACACCTTACAATTCTTATTGTTGATTCAGAACATTGTTCAGGTGTTTTGAAATTGCCGTTGGTATTTTCGATTACTCCATATAACGGAGAGAGATTCCTCTGATAAGAAGTGAATGGCCCTGCTCGCAGAGCCGCGTCATTATCAGGAGTATTCAAGCTGCTTTTTCCAGTGTTCTGAGTAACTCTGGATGCCTTAGTTCTAGGACTTTTTCTAGTCAACGCCACGGTTGACAGAGGGAGACGTTGAGCGTTGGGGGATATGTTTTTAGCAATAGCCGTGAGTTTCTTTGTGGAAACTTGAACGCGTCTGGCGTTATCCGAGCTAGACGTGGTTTGTTTTCCAGTGTTCGTCTGGACCGGCGACGCAACGGCGTTTCCAGCTGTAACTCGCTGGTTCACTGAACTCGTGGAGCAGTCGAGATCTATAGACAGATCAATGAGATTGTTGACTGTGGTTTTTTCTCGGGAACTATTGGCTCTCAGTATTTCCCTCTGAAGTGGCGTCTTTTCACCAAAGACTTTCATGGACTTAAAATTTGTGCCACGCCTGATTTCCTCTTGTCTTCTGACAAATTCGTTCGCTACAAGTTCACTTGTGAACTGTAGCAACAAGGGACAGTGCTTCTGCTGTACTTTTTTGTGAAGTCTTCAACAATGGCACTCTTGTTCTTCCATCTTACTGGCTTTGAGTAAAATCCTTTTCACTGACTGCAGAGGTATTCTGTCAGGTACGTTAAACACCACCACTTTGCTTGCACAACGTAACCGCTTGTGCAATTCCGTAGCTACAGTATCAAAAAGCGTTCCGGTGACTACGAGGTCTTTGTGACTAGGGGTAGTCGGATGGCGGATGTTACTTGGGCATCTGTAATGCACAATAGAGGATCTAATTTGTGCTAAAGTTCGGCAAACTCCTCGTTTCCACTGTGTAGTTTTGCTATTCCAGCCTCTAATTCCCTTAATTTTTTGCCTGATCTACGAATACATTGGTAATGGGAACTGAACATGGTTTGGTGTTGTGTCTTTCTTGTGATGTGCAAAGATTTACTGTTGAGACTGCCGTTTTAGCAGCGGCCTCGATCTCATCTGCGATATCAGGAGTGGGGCATATGTTGACTGAACAACCAGACAACATGCATTTTTTGCGCAGGGAGGATCGCTTGACGACTGGCAATTTCTGAAGAGTGGTTGACTTAGCAGGCACCACAATATGATATTCAACTTTTATCAATTGGTAATGTTCAAAAGGTCTTGAAACAAGTAAATATGACAAAATACAACTAATAGTACGTAAATTTGAGTGATCAAATGGTAAAAACGGGATATGCACCAGCACGCAATAATAACTGGCCTTTTTCAAACCACGTGCTACAGCACCCCTAAATATGCCCTACGTGGCTAAGAAAACACCCTAGCTGGACCATCTACCGAAATTTGCCATGACGCGGACAACCAGCGTCGAACTCGGACTTCCTGATTTTGCTTCATGCTTGTTTCTATCGATAACGATTAGTGACACATCTACCAGTGTGGGCACTCCTCTGACATTCACTGAGGCAGCAAACACTTGTGGCCGTTATGTGTGACAAGCGTCCGCGTGAAAATGAGTAGTGCCTGCAGTGTCAGAAGTGGTACCACAACAGGTGCACCGGCCCCATCCGCATGAGCTGTAAGTTTAGAAACAGCCAGAGCACTGACTTGCCCTCAGCTGCTCACGTGCTCTTTCCTAAAAACGAGTTGACACAGGTAATCTGTGAGTGTAAATGAGCGACTATTCTTAATTCTATGCCTCCTTTTGTTTGTTCTCTTGATAACAGGATGGACCAGCATCAACGAACATAACCAAAATGGATTCAGAACTACAGTTCTTGAATGAATACTTGGCGCACACCCTTCCTTTGCTGTAGTCACAATTGAATCTGAAGGCGAGCTGCTCCCCTCGTTTACTTACCCTTTTCTGATGAGCGCCTGGCATTTGGTCGTTAGAGTGTGTAAGCATCTTAGGGGGGCGTCACCACTGTTCGCCACGTTCTTTCCCACTGACTGGTTATAGGTTAGGTTATCTTAGTTGGACCAACACCTTGCCGGCAATACGCCCCGAGTCTCTCATTCCTGCCTTAACAGGCAGTGTGACGAAAAGATAGTGGTCGGGATTCAGTGTCACGCATCGATAGAGGGCGTCATCAGTCATATGGATGCATGAGCACTGAGTTACACAAACTGCACGGTAATTGTTCTGATCTGTGCTGGGCGTGCGTATAATGTAAAACCAAGGGAAGTTGTTTAGTTTTTCAGACAGACCAGAATCTTTAATAAGTGTTTCACACGGCTGGACTTTCAACACCCGTTCCTCAGGCGAAACCGCCAACAAAACTCAAAATTTTGCAAAGAAACCGTGATCAACATCACGGAATCTCGAAGGAAAGTGAACTCACTCCAGCGGCCTTCTGAAAGCAACCCGTACGCACCACACTGGAAGGTAACCCGCTTTTGCGTTCAACGCCACTTACGTCAACGGGAATGTGCCCTGTGAACCATACCTCGGATTCACCAGAACTCCAAAACGGCAATCAGGCTGCTCAGGGATCACGAAAGCCAACTACCAGTAGAGCCACGGAGCCTGAGATACCGGCGGTTTTGACACCAAATGGGTGAGTGAAAGGAGACTGCGGGACACCCAAAAACTCGTCCGCACCTAAGTCCCAGTGGTCCGACAAAAGCGGATGCGGTTCTAGAACAGGTAATGGGTACGAGGCCCATCTATACATTTTCACGGCCACTACACGAAAAAAATTGATGTAATCAGAAAATTACGATCATCCTATGAGACCACCCTAAAAAGGGACAGGAAACTAATTACCCACGCCTCACGGAACGGTTATGCAGGATCCCAACATACAGGAGGTCCTCGAACAAACAACCAACTCTGTGTTCTGCAGAAGGCTGGACTACCCGCAGCGAAGAAGCGGCGCCCAGCACACAGACTTGGCGAGTAGACTGCACCTGATGTAAAGACGAATCGTTCTAGACCGTTCCTGGTTGAATCTCCAAGTCACACCACCTGATATCTGATACCAACTAAAGCTGACACGATACCTTGGAGGATGCCCGGTCTGGAAGTCGCAGGAACAGCCATATACCATCAATCTGACCCGTATGTGGCGATGACAGCTGCATCACATACCAATAGCGGACTTCTCGGCAAAAACCAGGGTCAAGAAGCAAATTACAGCTCCAGGGAAAAGAGACGACGATGCAACAGTCAAGGAGAGACAACTATTGATGAAAAAAAGGTATACGTCAGTGTATTTTGTATCCTTACATCCCAAAGTACAAACCCATTCTTCGGAGGTTTTCTCCGGAGGATCGGACGTCACCCAACTGCAGAGTAGTCAGCAGGCTAGATCGCCAGGGCTGAAGTGCATGGAGAACGAAATCTATGTAGCTTGATTATTAACGGAGACGAGCTGCAAGCAGCGATGTACGTAACAGATATTTGATTACTCGCAGAACCATGACTCACATAGAAAGTAGATTTGAAGGATTGGGCGCGAAGGTTCCAAAAATACCACGGCGACCGCGACAACACTGTTGGGAACGGTTGCCTAACATTGACCAAAAATTCCGTTAGGCAGTCATCCGTGAACTGTAAACGCAATCGCGTGGGTACTCAAACCGCTGCCAGCCTTCTTCATATCAACCTCCTAATAATGGTCTTTGGGGTGTATCGTAGTCCGAGTGCAAAACCAGAGGGAGACGAGGCATTATTAGGATCATTCCAGTCGGTTTGTTAGTCAGGCTATCGCCTGCTTTTTTAGGGGATTTCAATGCTTCTAAAATAAACTGGTTATTGGGATCTGTTAGTGGTAGAGAGTTTGAGCACAATTTGTTCGACCTAGTCAACAAACTCACACTAACACAGCATGATAGGGTGGCCACGAGATCAAGACCCAGTCAGATGGCCTCGGTGCTACACCTAATCCTAACCCAGCACAGAAGTGGCGTCCTAAGAGTATTGCCTGCAGCACCACCGGCAAAGTGATCACCTGACGATTGATTTTCCGTTCCAGTGTTCTCTGTTGGTGAAGCGAGCACACAAAGTGAGAATATTTTGCCGGATTCACAACCAAAAACTAATACGGAAGCTGATAAGGTGACCTGGAACATAACAGCTTTCATAGAGGACGTCAACAGTTTGTGGTCGAAATACGATGAAAACATTTGGATTCTTACAGATGGGAACGTCCCTCAGAAACACCTTGGAGGAAGGGGTCAGAAATCATGGGCTTTCCCAGAGTCGAGGAACCTTTTCAATGTGAGTGCATGGCTCCAGAGTTACATATTCAGCAAGGGGGGATTTAAAAGCATCATGATACAAGAAAAGTCCGGAAACGAAGCAACCAGGGTAGCAAGGAATGCTCGCCCGGTTTATAAGCTCAACCCAGCATGAGATATTAACCGGGAACTCAGGAGGTTTTGTGGTTATGCTCAGTCTAAGTCTTCTCTGAGAAACGAAATTGGGACCAAACTTTTCTATAACGGAGAGGTTATATCGACTAACCATGGCGTGGCAAATGCGGTTCAAAGTGTTTATCGCTCAGACAATGGAACATCTAAACCTCGGCCCAATACCGTGAGCGTGCCCATGATGTATCAGGACACTACGCCCCACGAAGTTGAGCGAGCGACAGCCCAGCTAAGCAGCAGAAATTCTGTAAGACCAACCCACAGCCGTCTGGCCGTCTCAAAACCTCTGGCTAAACTGTTTTTGTCGCCTCCTTTCTAAACTGTTCATTCTCACATTAGAAACAGAGGTAGTTTCAGGGGAGTAGATGAAAGCCACTAAAAATTCCATCTTTAGAAATGGTGAACCATCAGAGGTTGGAAATCACCCACAAGTGAGCCTTACTAGCGTCGTCAGCAAGCAGAGATTTTTCACAACTCCTCAACGTGGATTTCTAAGGGATGAATCTTGTATTACCAATCTGCTGTCGTTTTCTGGCACTGTCATGAGTGTTTGAGGTGTACTATCCAGATTTATAAAAAGCCTTTGAGTCTGGCAACCACAGGTTTTTGGGCCGGAGGGTACGAGAAGCTGGAATCTCCCTCAAAATCTGTTGATGAATCCGGAAGTTTCTAGTTGGGAGATCGTGTGGAGTGAGTAAGATGAGTACTGTCGGACAAAGGTTCTTCGTTAAGTAGAGTACCTCAGGAGTCAAACCTCGTCCCCCTGCTCTTCTGGGTGTACATAAATGACACGAAGAACAACCAAGCATGTCCGGGATACCTTTATGCAGATGTTATAAAGCTGATGGAAATTGCATCAAACTCAGACGCCCTCCAGGGGGGCACACCGAAGGTGTGCGAATGGACACTAAAGCAGTGTTTGCGGTGAATGTTCTCAAAAGTCGTACTACTGCCAGTGCCCTTCAGTCAACCCCAGGTATCTAAGCGATGCACAGGGACAGAGAGTCGAGCCAACAGCTAAACAACAAACGAGGGATTTGGGTACCCAAGTCACCTGCACCTTTGCTCCATCCGCTCAGTATGCCTCAGCCACGAGGAACAAGGGCGGGCGTTACACTGACGGTAGTCCGCGATCGCTAACCCACGCTCAGTATTGTTCACTCCACTGTACTCGGCTATAGTTCGCCCTCACTTGGAATGTTGTGCCCAAGCTTGGTCGCCATATCTCTAAAAGAACAGCCGTCGTCGATCAAGTAAAAAAGCTCTCTATGCGTATGGTATGGAGTGTGAGGGTCTAAGCTACTAAGTTCTTTAAAATTATCTTCATTCAAAAGCCGGTGGGTGAAAGTAGACCTTGCTAAAGGACACAAATCCTCCGGCATGTTTGTTCGTGGTGCGTCAGGACAGAGATAGGAGGTCGTAGGTTCACAATCAGGAAAGCAACATCACGACTGGCTGCTCGAGTTAACATGTTCACTCACCGGGTGATCAACTGGTGAGGCAAATTGCCCGCAATGATTTTCGAGGCCTTGGGCGTAGACCTATCCAACATAGAGCTAGACAAACGTTGGAACAGACTTCCTCATACTTTGTACTATTACAAGACGGTTCATTATCGATACCAGGGGAACCACGTTTTGTCATTCATTTTCCTTCATCCTTACCCTTAGACTACTACTGAACGCATTAGCATCGACGGAAAAGCAGACTGGTCGATCCCTGAATCACATTAGTCAAGTATCAGGAAATCAACATGCACAGGCCTTCATCAAGTGCTGGATTTGCAAATGAAAGTGAAATTGAGTTGCCCTCCAAGTTGCACGCACACAGGTTACTAAGACGAAAAAAGACGAGAAAGCCCTCAGATGAAGAAGCGTGGTTTCGCGGACCCTCTCCTCGGAAAATCTCTGAGTGGGCTGCTTAAGTGAGTTGTGGCATCATCTTTCCCCCGAAAATAGTGAAGCTCCTGCTGACGAGCAGGCTGCACGTTAAGTCAACCAAAAGTTGCTTGTATTTCTGGCACCCTTGCTTGCCATTTCCAGTTCAAGAAAATTTCCGGAAGATAGGAAGCCTCGAAGTCCGGCAACGCCAAGCTATAAGGTGTGTCCCTTGATGGCTCTGGATAGAAGAGGAAGAGACATGGTCGACCGTTTGAAAACGGGGCACAGATCGTTGCTGATAGCAAGCTACAAATGGAGGTCGGGGCTGTGGTTTTTTCCTCGCACTGTTTGCAGTAGGAAAAAGGCATGCCGTTTCCGCGGACTTCAGTCCAGTGATCGACTTCAAACGCAAGCGCAGCTGTTGAGGGCACCGAGATCGCTCGGACACCATCTTCCGTGTTAGCTTGTCTCAAAGTCTACTGGACGGCTGTGCACAGAACCCTTTTCTCCAAGAGTTCAAAGAGGCGCGAACCCGCCGAAACCATTTCCCATTAATCAAAACCAATTCGTCGGCGGGAATCATTGGTATTTCTGTAGGTGGCCTCACAAAACTACACACGTTACTTGTTTTAGGGTGCGCGCAAACGGATAAAACAGCCACATCTTTCTTGGATGAATCCTTCCGAACACCCTCCCAAAAAGTGGTCACAAGGTGTGACGCCAAAAATGCAGATTGGGCGTTCCGTAGGGCCGCCGATGTGCGCAAAGACGTTGATGTTGCATCCACAGCTGCAGAAGAGAGCCGGCAATTCAACGCGGAAGGACAAAGTGAGTGCAACCCCGTGCCGTTCCTAACCCACTCCCAGATCCTAATTCTTGTCGTCCAAGCTCTTTCCCGCATACCCCTTTCCTTGTTCTTGCAAAAGCAGATGGGGAAGTATATTTCCAGCAAATGTATACGGACTGTTTGAGTCCGTTATTTCGTGACACCCAACCGCAAATCCTTACTTTCAAGGAGACTCGTATTACACTTGATATCGGCGGTAATGAGGTGAGCCAGCCCGGTAGTCATTATACCGAGCGGATTTGGGGGGTTTGCAACGGGTTGCTACGTATGTGAAGGCAAACTGACTACCCGGGTTAACCGTCCAATGAATAAATGACGTTGGTTAACTTTCTTGTTATCCAACTCATATGTACCGGGTCCGAGGGTACACTTTACAGAGGTCGGCGATGAAAAGCTTGTTTGCCCTTTGTTGTGTGACTGTTCTTCAAGAGGACAAATGTTGTGGGTGCCAGAGTAGTTTTTGACTTGACATGGGTCTCCTGGTAAGCCTCTCACCGAAGCAACTCGGTATGTTTGTCTTCATTTGCAGGTTGGTGAGTTGCGTTAAGTTACGTAGAGCTCTCCCGAACATGAGTTCAGCCGGCGGTTTTCCGGTCACTCTATGGTGGCTGGTGCGATGAGTGAATAACGCCTCTTGTAAATGTAATGCGTGTATACAGTCCTTCAAAGAGCGATTCAAACGCTCCACCGTAACATTACTGGCGGGATTGTAAGGAAGACTCCGCGAATATTTCCTTCCTTGCCGAGGTAAAAATCCTTCAAACTCACAACTAATAAACTGAGACCCATTAGTGGTGACGATCTCCTCAGGAATAACGAGGGGAGCACCGAGGTGTTTCATCCAATGAATTACTATGTTTGACATGATATCTCCACAGATATGTGCCTCAGGCCATTTACTGTAGTAGCAATTGGCGACCAGTATGTTACGCTTATTTCAAGGAGCCGTTGCGAAAGGTCCCATAATATCGATAGCCAGCTTTGCTAACGGACGAATAGGGTATTTCACCGGCTACACGTGGGCAACTGTAGGTTTGATTGATTTGTCAGCATGTTGACAAGGGACGCAGTCATTGACAGCAGTATCGATCGATGAAAACATTCGTGGCCACCAATAACATTCGCTAGCACGACGGAGGGTCCGTGTGATTTCAGGATGGCCCTCATGGGCACACAGCATGATTTCACGTTTTAAACTAGGTGGTGGGGCCAGCCTTTATCCACGCATGATACAGTCGTCTAACACAGAAAGCTCCTCACGCAAGGGGTAGTAGCATTTTAGCTCGTCAGTGATATTTTTGACACCAGGCCATCCGGTTGAAACGTATTGTTTCAACTAGTGGAGTTCATAATCCATTTGCGAAGCTCTCGCAGTCGCTTTTTGGTTACCGCATGACTTGTCAAGTCATCAATGGCGGCCACCATTTCGGATTCGTTTATATCATCTTCATCCGTTCGTATGAGCAAACGTAGGCGGGAAAGTTCATCAGCCACCTGATTTTCTGAACCGCGTCTATAGTTAATTCCGTAGTCGGGATTCACTAATCTGACATACAACCGACTGATCCGTAGTGGTTTATGGCCTTTAGTTCCTTGACTTAAAAGTTTTGTCAGTGGTGCATGATAAGTTCTCAGTGTGACGTGTCCGCCGAAAAGGTACATATGCCACTACTTACAGGCCCAGATACGGACCAAAACTTATTTTTCGCTGGCTGAATATTTACGTTCGGTACCGGAAGGTGTTTGTGATGCGTATGCGATAATCTTTTGCTGTCCATGTTGCATTTGAGAAAGAAGGGCCCGTAGACCAACATCGGAGGCATCTGTTGAAACAAGCGTGCTACCGGGTTCGTGAAAGATACTGGCGACGGGAACGGAAACAATCATCTGCTTCACGCGTGAAAAGGCTTCTCTCTGGGTGTCGGACAACTCAAAGGGAATATAGGATCACATAAGTAATCGAAGTGGCTAGACCACGGTGACGAAATTCGGAAGATGGCTTAAGTAGTATGAAGAGAGTCCGAGGTAACGTTTGAGTTTAAGTAGATTCATAGGTTCTGAAGCATTTGCAATAGCCTCATTATTTTGCACGTTGGGAAGAACTCCTTCATCAATATGACATGGCTAAGGAATGGTAGTTCAGTAACGCGGAATACACACTCGTTCATGTTCAGGCCTAAGTTCAACTGATCGGGACGATTTAGCACAGAATGAAAGTTAGAATCACGTTCTTTCTAAAATATGTCGAAAACATCATCCATGCACACAATAGAGCCCGGGCTTGAAGATGAAGACTGAGTCATGAATCTTTGCCAAGCCGATGGAGCCGAAATTAAACCCATTGCAGAACATCGTACTGGAATAGACCTTCTGTGGTGAGAAAAGCAGTGAGAGATCTGGAATCGGCCGTAAGTGGCATGTGAAAGAAGGCACTCCTGATGTCCAACCTTGAGAAGAAGTTTTCTTCGGTAAGTTTGATTAACAGTTCAACCTGATTAGGCAAACTGACCACTGAAACCGACTGAGGCGACTTCGAGAACAATTCACATTGTGATCGAACTTGTTCTTTAATACGGGCAATTCCACAAGCTCTCTCCCAAGATGATTTTGACGCGTCCTCAGTGAAAAGGGATCCACGAATTTTTCCATTTCGTACCCCAATTATTAACTGTTGTATGAGCATGCAATCTTCAAGTATCTTGTTAGGTATTTTAGAGTACCCACAAGGTCGGATGGTTCTTATAAGTCGAGAAATGAATCTTTCTAGTGGTTCTTCAGTCTGCTGACAGATGCGGGAAAAGGCAAATCCGGAGGCGTATACGTAGGTAACGCCCCCCCAGTATTTTGTCAGTTGTATTTAAGGCTTCCTCTGAGGTGGATATATGACGCAGAGAATGGATATCAAACTGTCTCTGCTCTTCGGTTCCCAAGTGATTGAGCAGACATTAGAGTTTATTTGACTCTGTCAAATCCAGCGATGGATTTAACGTGGCGAGTAAATCCAAGTAATCCGTGAATATTGTTTCCCACGTAATCCACGAATCTGGCGTTGGAAATACTACCGGATTCACCCAAAATGTTGCAAGTGCATTCATCAAGGTGAACATTGCGGTGGACGCCATATGTTGTTATTGTCCGTAAGGCTTGTTGCTAATGGGGCTCGAATACAGGCACAACACCAATTATGGCACAGATGAATGTGTGGGTTGGAACCATCAATAACAAGAAGATGGAAGAAACGCCGGGTAGGCATGGGACGGTCTAGGGCGGCGAGGATAGCCTCGTCTTCATATGCGTTGCACGACGGTTAACGGTGCAAAACATCGACAAGTAGCGTGTCACGACTACGAAGCTGAGGTTCGAACCAGAGTGCGTCACACTCTTCTGGGGAGGTAAGTTCCACTATGGCAGTCAGCGCACGGATTTTGTGCAGTGAGCAACCGAGAGCATTCAATTCGTTGTCTCTGATGTCTGCAATTCATGTAAAAGCAAGAACGAACCAACGAGCGTTTGTGTTGTATGGGTGAGAAACTGTTGAAATTCAAATATTGTCCTCCNGAAAACTATTGGATTTATTGAACTCCTCGCACCCAAATCTAACGTTATCGTCCGAGTTCAAAAATGAAGGCACGCTCGCCCTTCTGGACATTAACATCAAGCGACGGAATGACGGTACAGTGTGTCGATCGGTACATCGCAAGTCTACCTGGGGAGGACAATATTTGAATTTCAACAGTTTCTCACCCATACAACACAAACGCTCGTTGGTTCGTTGTCTATTTCACAGAGCGCGAACTATATGTACCGAAGATACACTAGATGCTGAGCTGAAATTTATTCCTGACACCTAGGTCTTCAACGGTTATCCACTGGGTTTTATTGTCTTTCACAGTAAGCCGAAATTACTAAACCCACAAGAAACGTCTGTCCCAAAGAAACCAGTGTACATGCAGTTACCGTACAAAGGAGATAGTAATATGTCGTTTCTAACGCGATGACTGATATAGGCCATCCAAAGGACGTATAATGTAGCTACACTACGCTTACTCAGTCGCACCAAATCACTCACTCTTCCTCATATCAAGACGCGGACATCAAAGCTGTCCGCTTCACACTGTATTTACCAGTTCACCTGCAGCTGCGGTGACGTTTACATTGGCAGAACCGATCGATCCTTGCGCCTTAGAATGAAGGAACACGTGCCCAAGTATATCGAGGACTTGATGCGTGGTGTGACCCGACGCGACCCTACCAAACAACGCAAGCCGGCTTCTTCGATCGCCAGACACCTGCTGGAGACCGGTCATGTGGTCAACCCGACAAACGCTTTCTGCGTGTTGATGCGTCATCACAAGCCTGTCATTCTTAAGTCACTCGAAGCGTTGTTAGTCACGCGTAGCAAGCCGGTCCTCTGCGTGCAAAAGCTGTTGACCTTGAACCTCCGTCTGCCATGGTTTTGACCAATGACACACTAGTGTATACAGTGACTTCAAAAAGGAACTTAATTTCCTTGAATATTTTTCGATTTTCACCGCTGTTATTTGTTAGCAACTGACGAGAACATACGAAATGGTGTTACCATCTCGCAAAACCGGTCTTCTGATTTCACTGGTCGAATTTTTCGAAATGGTAAAATCAAAACTTCAGGCAAAGTGCCTGCTGTCCATCAATCGTAGACAAGCGACCTCAATAATAAAATTGGATATCGTCAAGTTAGTGCCAAAATACTAGTTTGGTGGTGAGCAATCCTTCCGCCATTCCCGCAGAAACAGCCCATTAATGGCGTCAGCCTACTTTTCATGTCTTATGATTGCGCTCATTGCAATTTTCGTTATGAAATATGTCACCCCATAAGCTGAGAGTGCTTGATTTTGCGGTATTCTAAAGATATCGTCAAAATGCAAATACACGACCATACAATGTTGGTATTGTATTTCAACGGAACTATTCGCATATTTGGCAGTGAAACACGTATGATGACGTTTCTAGCTTCCTTGGTTATACGGTATTTGTACAACTTTTTCAAGCAGGATTTCAAGTAGATACTGGTCGACGAAACGTTACTGGAAATGGTTGAAACTGACACAATGACATGGCTGTTTCCACCTTCGATGTTTATGAAACGGCGTATAGAAAGAGCATTATGCCCCCACTCCACCACCGAAAATCTTCAGAAGTTAATTCTGTCTACTCTACTACATTGTTTCCAACTAAACTGAGGGCTCGCGGCGTCCGTGCAGAACTGTATACGGAGACAGATTAATTCAAGCTGCCTGCCGATCACTGGGGTGGTGATGTATTTTTCAGTCACTCACTACTTAGTGTATAGAACGCCAATCGCCCCTCGCGGTGAAGGTAAATATTCCAACCAACATGACAATGAACAGAGTTGAGTATGATATTCAGAATGTATCCAAAACGCTTCGAATACACGTTTCTCATCACCCTCTGTATGTGTTAGTTCTCCGTACTGTTAAAAAATATCATCCGAAAGGAGTAGCTACCGATGTGAATGCGTACTGCATTCTCAGACGTTGTTCATGGTTTGAGTCAACCGGACGGCGAGGCTAATGGAGTGGACACACACTGGGTACTTGGACCTCGTTTTGTCAACGCTCCACTAGTCTCTAACGTGCGTGAAAGTGAATTGTTTTCTCAGGATTATACCTTTGGTTTCACAGCACCTATATTTACGCCGTCGTACAATTTCATCAGGCAGGTGTGTTAGCGCGCTGTGAGTATGAGCGAACCTGATGACTGTTGGACGATACTTACACCAACCACAGACTACACTGACAGCTGCCAGTATGACTGCTGATTTTTAACGCTTCCAACGCTGAAGCTTCAAAACACCCATTACCAGTCACATGAAACCAAGCAGAAATATCACTAAAACTGAAAACAACTGCAACACAGGTGAAAGGCAAGTGGCCTGTTGGTCATTGCTCTTAATTGGTGATACTATCGCACCACAATTCATGCGGTAAACGCAACACTCAGAGCTGATTTTCTCAAGGATGTTGGTCGACATTTTTGCCAGCGTTGGAAGCTCATCTGTATAATCCAAGATGCTCCACCCTGTCAATATCTAGCAGTTGGACAACCGGTTACCAATCCTGGTACTGCACGTTTGTCTGACAACGGGTCTTCAATGTGGTACGACGTTAGTGCTAACTGGGCTTAATATGTGCATGACGTCACCCCGAAGTATATGCTCAATGTTTATGTTCCTTTTTTCCAATGTTGTCTCATACCCCTGATTTTGTTGTGGGCAGCTATCGCGTTCTGTAACCCTCCTTGTGTCTTGCGATGACTCTCAACTTCATTCCTTGTACTATCGCACCGACGACTTGTCTAAAGAACGTGTCACTGAGATCTCTGTCACTAACTACTGTTGGTCGGTATTTTCACCAACGTCAGTCTTCAGCGAGACTGGTCTGCACGTTCTCTTATTTGTCATCCCGTGACTACCAAACATATAGACAACCAAGTTTTACCGCAGATGTTTCAGAATTGCCTGAACACGCATCGTCAGCATATGTCAGCGTGTAATTCCTCTCAGCCCACGAGGCCTGCGGGCTTGACAAAAGGTTTGACTACTACACATCATTTCTTGTCAATCCTTTGGAATACATTTTCGTCCGCTTGACGTGCAGGCGAGAATGCCTATAAGACGCACGGCTATTCTATGACTACCGCTCTTGGCTTGGCGGTCATGGTCGCTACCCAAACAGGCGACTCTGAGACAAAAAACTCCGTCAACTTAGCTCCTTTGAAGATGTCCAAGATGTCCAATGCACCAGTTTAAGTCCACCCGAGAGACGCATTCTACGTAAACTAGATGTGACACGTCTGGCATCCTCAAGTGAATCCACCACTACCAAACAGTCGTTAACGTAAAAACTTCTCGTTTGCAACTTGATTGGCCAGCTTGTTAAATCATTGTCCCTTATCGATTGCTATCTTCCTGAGTCCAAATGACGCGCAGAAGAGTGAAGAAGTAACCCCGAAAGGATAGACCATAATCTCACACGTGTCCGGTATATAGTCGTTAACTCGTCGCTCCATCAAAAAAGAAGTTCAGTGCCCGCTTGTCTCCTTTAGCAACATCCGTCTGCAAATCATTTTCTTTCCTTCTGAAGAAATCCTTCTGAACCCTTGCGCAACAGAAACACATACTAGGTTGATTGTAAGAAATGGCCTTAGCAACCAGAGATGTCCTTGTATTTCGCCACACACTGGGACACAACTGGCACCTTCCGAGGTTTATTCGGCTTCAACACCTGGTGATGGGTTAGGTACCACCGGCGAAGATTTTTACCCTCACTGACATCAGCTTCCAATATAGAACCTTCGGTCACATGTGCCTTAATAATCCAGTTATACTTGTGTGCCAATCCAAAGTTGTGATGAAGACCCTGACCTTGCAAAGCCAGATGTTTTTGAGCCATCCTTCGGACAACAGGAAGACTTACATTAGAAGACCGCCATAGCAAGTCGATTACTTACCAACTATTCTTGGGCGTAGCAGTGGACTCTGCAAAACGCTCGGCTCCTTGATGATCACGGGAATTCGTTACCTCACCAGATAGTTCGCGCCCGACAAACTCCATGTCAAACGTGCGCTGAACCAATCGTCCAAGCTCAGAACCCCTCAAGCGATGAACTTCGTCATCACTGTTTGTGGATAGCGACATGAGGCCTGGGAAGGTCTAACTAAAGGTAGTCTTCACAGAGTACGGCTGACGCCTGCCCCGCTTGTTGATCTATTGCTAAACATACCTACAGCACACCATAGCCTATTATTAGGTCGGATTCATTTTCTCCCAATGAGACGATAAGCTGACCAGCCAAGTTAGGCTAACTGCCGAACGTCATCGTCGGGTATAGTTCCCGCAGGTTTAACCGTATGACCCCTGACAGTAAAGACTTTGTCGACCCTGATTCTACTTTCATTATCTGAAGGCAAAACTTCCAAACTCACCTTTTGACGTTTAACTTACCCAATGAACGAATGCTGGGCGTTTGCTCGATTGATGGAAGTCCGAATCAGTCAGTTCGAGATTCATCTACGAGGGTGTTTTCAGAGCCGCTATCTAGGAAGGCATGGGTTTCAATCGTCCCGACTGTCCCAATTAACCTGTCAAGCGCGAGGACAGGATGAACCCCTCTATTATGCCAGGTGGTGACTCCACAACTTGATCTCTCCGTGTCGAGTTCAGATCCCGAAGTTGCCGGGCCTGTTCGCATCCCGGCATGATGTCACCCCCCACATAGAGACCATGAACGCTATAAAAGTCACCTTTGATATTCGGCCGTGCGGTTTGGCAATAGGCAAACAAAACATCTTTTGCAATTTCTTAGAACCTCACGTCCTCCCTTCAAGGGTATGCTTTTTAATCGCCGGCGCGTGGCAAATCATGCCCGTCACCACATACTGCACATTGGCGTGGCGTTCCGTGCTTAGTGGGTTCACAAGTGGCAACTTTAGGCAAGCTGAAAAACAACGCAGCATTATGAATGTTCAGCCAGGTAACGTCCGATTTGCTACATGCAGAAATGGGAAGTGAAGGTGGTTCAAGAAAAAAAAGACAGAGGTGTGTTAAAACAAACATAACTAAGCTGGGTTGTCATAGTGTACTATTAAATGATGAATAAACCACTTTGAGAGTTCGCTGTGCCATATATTCTTGAAATAGTTTTGAAAGACGCAAAGTATTCAACTTCGGCTTTTCCTCGCAAGAGAAAGAAAAAGAGCCTTCTAGAGCTTTAAGCAGACTTCGAAAAAGGTGGGCAGTACGACAATAAGGGTTGAAATAGCAAACGTAACGCCACATACTGCGGTGTTGTCAGTGCCATCTGGGTTTTTGGTTGCGAAATTCGTCTACACATCTTAATGGACTTTCGGTTCGTACTCGTTCGTGTTGTCCCTTTTTACAGGACTCTGGTTAGTACCCCTGATTCGAAAGAACGCTGTCCACCGGTGCTTCCATATTGTACAAAATTGATCTACGAGTATAATGTGTAACCGTAGCCAGAACGTTAAACTTGCCTGTTACACCGACGAATGGTTAGTGCAAGAATCCGCTGGGCAAAATTATCATTTTAGGTGCAGTTACACCACTGTTGCAATGATACACAAAAGCCTGTGTTCAGCAAAAGAGACATGAAGCGCATGTTTACCGCCGTGTTCTTTAAAAGATCCATACAGTCATTTGTCGCTGCAACCTGTTTTGTGTGATCTCGTGTAACCTTCTTTTGAACATTCTCGAAAACATCTCGAAAATTCACCATCAGTTTTGAAGAGCTGTGTAATGACCTGGAGATAACTCCGATCTGTCTACTGTACGATGCGGTAATGGCATCCTAAATGGACTAATGTTGAAGAGAATCTGCTTAGGTACCATGAATTAAGACTGTTGGTCGTTTCTTAACAACCGCTTAGAGAACTGATTCATTGCCACTTTTTATCAAGCGGATTCGAATGCGAAATTTTCGGACAACATATGCATCAACCTATCCTAAAACAGCACCATCCTTCAGTTGTGTGGAAAGTGCCCCACACTCAGTATGTTGCAGAATTATCTGCGACATACTGGCTACTAACGGATGGCGAGTAAGCTTTACTGTTAACTCAATTTTGTTGGGTCGTAGTCTTTGACCGAGTTCGCAACCTACCGTTAATTTCAATCAACGGGGAGAAACGTATTGGTGCCAACTCACATTGCAGCTACCACTTCGTGTATGATTGCAGCGAAAGTTGAATAAGCAAAAGAGATAGGTGCTTGAACCGTACAATGAGAGAAAACTTACCAAATAGGTTTAAAATATCAAATTTCTTCATCCCGAAGACACGCCAACTGGCGGCTTCGTCTAACGCGAGACATATATTGATCGCTGGTCATACGATTAATCCGGAATAGACAGCCAGAATTTTGAACCGCCACATACATTCCCGTTTCGCTGATGTTGTGTCTATCAGCACTATGTGTGAAAAACAATTATATGTAAGCCTTAGACTTTCGCTGATCAGATAGTTTTGTGCTTTATTTTCTATCCAGTTTGCTGTTTCATTTCTTCACCTTCATCACACTAGTATTATGCATATTCCTGGTTACTGTTGTTTGAAGCGACGTTGTCCTTTTATTGCTAACTGTTTTAGAGTTACGATCGCTATTTGGACTCCTTTTGTTTCCAACTTTTGTATGCGCTTAAACGTTTGTTTGAACGAGTATCTTAACCGGCAATTACCTCGCTCAATCGAACGTACGACTGTGCTGCGTGGTCTCTTGTCATTCCGTTGTATTGACGTTTCGCTTTGTTGTTCGCTCTCTGTCACTTCGAATTCAACTGTCATCAGTATACTCTCTGTTTACTCGTTGCATTATTCATAACCGGCCGGGCTTGGTCCGCTTGACCCCACATGTTTGTTACTGAGGGGACAGTAAGAAGTGCTGGTGAACTACTACTACCCGTCTTCTTAGTGCTATGTTCAAATTCATGAAGTGAACCGGCTGCTTCAAATTTATTCGAATCATGGGTAGTCGCCTATTTTTATTAACGCGATAGACAGAAGAGGTATCCTGGTTAAACGGTTTCACCAGGACGTATCTCGGTGAAAACTGTAGCACGCGCTTCAGTTCATGATCAGGCCAGGCTGGCAACAGGTTCGAATACTAAAATATCAGTCAATCTAAGCACTGTTTTAGGCACGCTTGAAAATTACCATTCAACAGCCGGCTACCTTATTGTTTAGAATAATCCAGCGGACACAATCAGATTAAGTTGCACGCCATTAGCCTCAGTGATGAATCGATAGTCTACACTCACCGAATCAGTGATGTCGTTTTCATAGTTTGAGGTGGCCGTTTGAGGGTCGTCTAAATCTTCCACCCTCATTCATTTCTATCGATTCTGGCCAAAGTGGTATTTACGGGTGTGAACTAACCATTAGGTGAACCGTATTTGAATCTTTCACCGAACGTACCCACCTTCCTTCTTTTCGGACAGGGGTGTTGCGTGATAACTTAAAGTTAAAACCTGTGGACTTGCGGCGAAAGGCGAAACATCGATAGCTGTCAGATCGCAGTTCCTGTTAACCACACGGAAATTCTTTAAGTTGCAGTTTGTTCTGTGTTCCAAATACATAGTACTTCTTCGTTCTGCCGTCACAGGACGGTGTAGGAAGACACTTATGTATTGACTGATGAAGGCTGGAAATTAGATTAGCACTGATTAGCAGGCATGAAGAATATATATTGTGCGTTGTGCTGCTTATTACATAATTCCTTGTGTAAGCCGAAACAAGTAAGAACCAAAATAGTTATGCATTTCACAAATTTTCGACCGTCTCAGAGAGTTTTTATCAAGCGATTTAAATCAGAATATTCATATTGTAAAAGCTTCCTAAAAGGGAGGCACCAAATGACACGTGTTTGTGTTTTGTATACAGTGTGGAGAAATGTTACCAAAAATACAGTTCACCTGGGGTCACAACGTGAATATGACATAACATGTTGTACTTGTTATAATCAAAAGGGTTTTGTTTAATTCTGTAATCTGTGAATGGATATACTGTTATCCTTTACAAAGGTTTAAAGGAAAAGCAGCCGCATTTAATTTTACCATCACAACTGTGTTACATTCAGTTTCAAGTTCTAAAACATAAGCCTGTTCATCACTGGTCAGAGTGGATGAATTGGATGTGGCATATTTTAACTAAATTAACAAAGCATCAGGAATAATCGCCCTAAGTGACCTCCAGTTCACGAGTCAGAAAATTGTCTGACGCGTCGCCATTTCAGGGGTAGATACTGGACTGAAAACATTCTGGTAAAGTCATCCATTCTTGTTAGCTGAATTTTATTAAATAATTTAGTTCCCTATGGTCATTGCGGGAAGTGACGTTACCTCTCGATGCTATTTTTACAGAAATGCGGTTTCATTCTTCAGCACACCAGACTGGCTCCGAAACGTCAGTAATGAGTGGAAATCATTTATTGTAAGTATCATATAGACCGAATGTAAGGAGTAAATGAGTGAATTCAAATCGTCCTTCCTTGACATAACACCACCTTGCAGTGATGGAAAAGTCTATAAAGCAGATGGTGAATTCTATTTTGTGTACGTGCCTAATCACATCAAATATTTGCGTTTCTGGTCCTTCCTGGTTCAGTCTGACAAGTGGTAAACGTTACCAAAGTATTCACTCGCCTCATTTGTACGATCCACACATCGTTATTCCAACATACAGAAGCCTTCACAATGCGACAGCCTAACCAGTCGTATTGCAATAAATTAGGAGTGTGATTACACTACAGGCAATGCAATCAGACGCAAATTCATGCACGTAGATAAAGTAGAGCAAATGAATCAATTTAGACAAGTTAACTTTTGTCTGTTTGAAAAGAATGTCACATGTGAAATGGATAAAAAGTTAGAAGGCTGATTCGGATGACACTGAGTAAATAAGCTTCTACACAGCACGTAGGAGACAACTTTCAATGCAGGAAGCTAAAAACGTTTAACACGTGTTTACTTAATCGGCCAACAATTCAGAAGAAAATGGGAAAAAGGAGTCAGTGTGCGGAAGCTCCTGTGAACTGTCGTGATAATCCGTAAAATAAAAGTTGGTGCGTGTGTTTGTAAACAGAGTCACAGGTGAGGTTTATAGAAGAGTGCACACAACCATGTACAAAATTAAGTTAGAACGGGTAACGATTATTTACAACTACCCCAGTAGCTGTGAGTATCACTGTGCAAAGTACCCTCTCTAGGTGACACTCAAAACTTTAACAGTGTGAGACTTTCGTCAGCCCCAGTTGGGTTCTACAAACAATTCGGTTAGCATTTAAATACCGTTCTTCGCTGAAAAAATTCTTTAGGTGACACAGAATCTGTAGGTCATGGAACATCGCAGGTGCCGGCCAGATTAATAGCCACTTTGATCTGTTAACATTCTTTTTGCCTAGAGTGATATGATCGGAAATCTAGAAAGCACAGCTCCTTTTGGTTACAGCGATCACGGGACATCTGAATTTGGTTACTTATGAGGGACTAAGCATATGAGTCTAACGGACTATTATGAGGTGAACATACAGCGGTACTGATGTAGCTGGCTTAACTAGCTTAACTGGTTGTTTCACGTACCTTCTTCTCTGAACTCAGCCCAGACAGTCACTAACAGATCATTGTTTAACAAATTTCTGGTGTCTTCAATTGCCGTGCCCCAGTAAAGTGTCTTCAATCTGATGAAAAAGACTCCCAAGAAACAAAACGAAAAGTTAACCTACACTGAAACTCTCGACATGAAACAAGCACGAACCAGAACAAACCGATCTCCTGCGTGTTAGATACGACACCAGACGCAATCGCAGGATCGGTATTACGCAACTTCAAACCTTTGGTTGATATGCCAATACATACATGAAGACGGCTAACTCTCTAGATGAACACTAACTGCATGTGCATAACTGCAAATCACGAGCGAATCTTGAGCATACAAGTGGCAACTTGACTGAGTTACTACAAATCTGGCTGTCACATTTCAGAAAAAAGTTAGATGTTAGTGGCTGACCAAATAGTCTACCTGATTGTGAAGTTCGCATAAACTGTAAATGACACTCGATTTCCCGCCCAACTATACCGTAATCATTTGGAAAGCACAATACTAATAAGGTTAACAATCGCCATAAAACAAGAAATTTGTCATAGGCCTCAAAAGGAACCCAGTATAAGAAATGGTGCATATACATGTGAGACCAGCGCTTTTTTTGGTACACCACCTGTTGTAAACCCTTGACTCAATACACTGGTTCGTCCACAGTATAACAAGGCGATTGATAGGAAGTCGCATTCTCCTGCTTGATACAGCTAACAATGCAGATCTTTGTCTCGAAAATCACGCTGGCAGTCCCCGTTAATTGCGCTCAAGAGAAACCAAAATGTGGGTGCAAACAGCAACTTTGTTCTGCTCCGATAACTTGTGCGACAAGGATAAATTTGTACTTATAGGGAGCATAGCGACTAACTAACGTTCTGGAACCAGATAGCCGAAGGACAAACATAAAAAACAGTCAAGGTCACTGAGTCACCAATGAACATAGCAAAATAGAGGTCAGTCAGGTAAAAAAATAGCGAAGGTCACCTCACGAATGTTCACGAAATTTCCGCCTATTCCGATTGGACAAGAACGTCTTCTCGAGGAAGGAGGCGATTTTGGAGGGGAAAAATGGGTTCGTCTAACACTAACCAAACAGGAAGCATGTAACGAGTGCAGATTTTTGATGGGTTGAGGAACTCCCCCAAAGTTAATTTGGGCTAACACAGTCATAATATCAGGCACGCACAAAGTAACTCACTTAACTTATAACCAGACTAGTGGACAGAGACCACACTCTGTGACTCGCGTGTGAGCTGAATTGTTAATGATTGCTTACTGGTTTCATCAGAGTAACGCACCACGCATCTCGACTCGTCCGTTCAGACGAGTCGACCACAGAAATCACCTCGCATCTGAATTCACTTCTGTCTGAACCTGCTGCTTTGCGAAGAATTCCATATGTTTGGAGCCTAGAGGTAGAATTCCATGTTGCTCGCGGTTTTTTGTACTGCCTTTAACAATATCATCGAGGTCGACCCGGATGCGTAATATTTCTATTCCGCTATCCTCACCGGGCGTCTGTATTCTTTTAACTTGAGAACTCACACAGAAACGCTTGAAATGCAAGTTTCCTTGCCAGTTCTAATGAATGTTTTACCCAGCTTTGACTTTTGCTGCACGTCACTTTTCAACAGGTTGCCAAGGCCGATAGAAAGTGAATGTCGTGTTCAAGGAAAAAAACGAAGATAGCATCCAGACGCACACTTACTATGACTTTGCTGCATGTGTGTGCGTCATTCAGTGGGACGGCAAAGACTGAGTTACTTTGGGTATGTCACTCTGAGTGATCAACCATGGCGATAGGCCGTTCGTGTTCAGTATCCGTGTTTCCCTGTTCTCAGAATTAATGTGACATCTTTGACCCTGGATGAGGGCGAATGTGAGTGGAATTTATTATATAGCGACCAAATTCCGGTTACTTGAACTTATGAACGAACTGTTCAATATGATTTACGCGTTTTATTCATAAGATCATCGACCATTGTTGACGGGGCCTTCACCGTGTCTCTGACTGAGGACATTGGGCAACCTAAGCACCGTTCTCAAACGAGTGTGGCTGAGGTTTTAATTGTAGTCGGTGTGAGATCAGTGGGGTGGTGGTCAACAAGGTTGTCTTGTGGGAACTTAGACTTGAATTTAAACCCCGGAGGTTGCAAGCATACACAGCGCCAGTGCTGAATTTTAACAAGTACGAAACGGGAGGTTAGCATATTTTTAGAATGGGGTTTGTTGATAGGTTTGTTTGAGCTGTGATACCACCTGCAAGTGTTGATGGAGTCATATTCATATCGACCAAACTTCTCGCTAAATACCGTTATGTGATTAGACTTACTTCAA
>QNGE01007202.1:0-24750 GCA_008508345.1 Paragonimus westermani | reverse complement strand
GGTGACTGGCATCCGTGTGGCGATTACCGCGCCCTGAACAACATCACCATTCCAGACCGATACCCCATTCCTTACGTTCACGATATTTTGATCAGGTTAAACGGTAAGACCATTTTCTCGAAGATAGATTCGGTTCGAGCTTAACACCAAATCCCCGTGTCCCCGAAAGACGCCTCAAATACCGCCATTACCACTCTCCTTGGACTGTTTGATTTCGTTCGTATGCCATTTGGCTTACGGAACGCTGCACAGACTTTTCAAAGATTCATGGACCAGGTACTTCGTGGTTTGGACTCCATGTACTTTTATGTGGAGGACATCTTAGTCGCCGGTGAGGACACTCAATAGCACGAGTCGCATCTTCGAAAGTTGTTCGAACGTCTTACCCAATACGGTGTTAGGCTAAACCCTATGAAGCGTATCTTCGGAGTTACTTCCATGAATTTTCTCGGACATCGAATCGACAGTAACGGTATCCGGTCCTCGCCAGAGAAAATAAGTGCTGTTGAGGACTACCCACAGCCACAGTCCTTAAAAAGTTCCTGACGCTTCCTAGGTATTGTCAGTTATTATTGTTTTATCCCACGATGTTCAGAGCCTCTAAAGCCACCCACGGATATTCTGAAGGCCAATCCTAAACACTTCGTTCTGTCTCCGAAAGCTACTAGTGCGTTTCTCGCAGCCAAAGAAGCCTTGTCCGAAGCAACCACATTAATGCAGATGAACGCTCGCCGCTGATTCTGAAGACTGACTCATCTAAATTGGCTGTTGACGCTGTTTTACAACGGAACGTGAATGGTGAGATCCAGCCCTTGTCCGTTCTCTCCCGAAAACTTCAACCAGCTCAAACGCACTGCAGTACCTTCGGTCGTGAGTTACTAGTTATTTACCTTGCCATTAAACACTTTCGACATCTTCTTGAGGGTCGCAATTCCATTGTCTTCATTGATCACAAACCCCTTGTGTTTGCTTTTCGTTCCCTCCCAGATCGGTACTCTCTGAGAGAAACAAGACACCTGGACTTTATATCTCAGTTCACCACTGGCATCCGTTTTATAGACAGTCCCAGTAATTTTGTCGCTGACGCCTCATCCCGTCCGGATGTGAGTCAAATATCCGCAAGCGTCATCGACCTTCACTCCACCGCGAAATTTCAGGTTAATGACCCAGAACTTCGCCAGCTTCGTGCCAACGTCTCTCTGAAACTACGTGATATTCCTTTAGCCGAGTCAGAATATTCACTTACGTGTGATATGTCTACCGACTCACAAAACCTTTCTCAGTCAACCCAACCCATGTTTGACACTAGTGACTATACCCGTTTTCCTGCCTCCCAACCCGACATGCAAACCAAACACTCGTTATAGCAGAACCGTGAGATCGCCGAAAATCTATAGCGATTATCGTCGTTGATTCACTGTGTGGTTCTCTAACTATCGAGCGTTTTCTTTTCTATTATGCTCTAGGGGGAACTTATGTAGAGTTTGTTACCCTTTCGATCTCTTGTTACGTACCATTCTTCACACCGGTCATGTTCATTGTACACATCAACTACCTGTCTAGTGTTTGAATCAATGCACTCTCGATCATCGCGCGTTTCGCATTATGCTCGCACGCGGTCCTGGTTATCGTGAGCTAACCGTGGCAGTGTTCATTCAGCTTGCTGGAGGAACCAAAGAGGAGAATCTTAAGACATAGTGTAGTGGAATTAATTGCGGACACCTACTGTGAGTTCTTGTATTTGCATTGAGGTACTGTTGCCCCAAATCGCTGTTCCACCATACTGTATACAGATATATGTATATTTGTATACATGAATATATATATATCACGCCGTATACATACTTATATCGATACGTTTATCAGAATATATATATATAAACTCTGATGAACTTCATCGTGTAGTTATATATATGGAATTATATATGTATATATATTCATGTATATAAACATACATTTATATGTATATAGGAAAATGTGTATATGCATATACCTATGTGTACATATACACACGCATATATATATATATTCATATTGGTATATATAGGTATATGCATACGTATATGCATATATATACATCTACACATTTTTGTCACAATATACTTATATATCAGTCACTACAAGCTTCCACATGTTTGCAGATATTTTCCCATACACCTTACTTATTTTTGATATATATGGTCTACGTATATATTACACATATGCCCGCTACAAGCGTACTGCTTGGGCAACAAATGAGAAAATTCGGCGTCGAGGGCACTCAGCGTATTATTAAGTGTAACGCGCGGCCGAAACCAGCGAGCGTGCATGGATTGAATTTGAGTTGTGTAAAGGGGAGCAGTTTTCCTTTCATACCCGGGAAAAAATAATTTGAAGCGCTAGATAATACATTGCGTCACCTTGAAGCCGAATTTTCTCATTGGTTGTCCAAGCCGTACGCTTGTAGCAGGTATATGTATAATATATACGAAAATTGTGAAATATGTATGCAGACTAAATGCACCAGAATTACCTGAGGTGTATGGGGAAATATATATATATACGTGTATATATGTACACAGATATATGCATATATACATGAATACATATGTATGTGCACTTATATACGTAAACGTATATATATGTATATATATATATATATGTACTGATGAACGTATTCTTATAGGTATATATGTGGAATTATATTTCCATATATATATGTATAGATATATATGCATATGTATATGGAAATAGAATTCCACATAACTATATGAATACGTTCATCACCATTACTGTCTGGCCTTTGCGTTTCTTGAATAAGGGTTATCCTTAGCGAAACTGCATGATATGGTACAACGGACAGCTTTAGCGCCAAATCGACGATGGTAGTAACACACGTTTTGATTGCCTCGCCGTTTGCGTGAACGACTTCGGGAGTGGCGGCAAAAGGGATGGCCTCTTGACTTCCCTCGGCCAACTACGGCCTGAAGACACTTCTGGTGAATGCACATGAGATACAGTGCGACTCTGATAACTCTTATACACTTGGTCGGCAGTTCTGCAAGTTTTTGGAGTGGGGTGTTCTTATCAAGTATAATATATAGATTTTTGCGCCATAACCCACGTAGAATTGGTTCGTTTGTCGTATGTTTGCTCTGAAGCTGTGTCATGTGACGTAGGAGTTGTGAAAGAATTCTGTCACCCAACTCTACTCCTGCCAGAAGTTTGTGCACGTTCTGTTCGTCGGTTGCTGCAGTTCGTCCGATGGCTGCAGCTTGTAAATTGTCGTACGGGCTGACGCTGGGTCGAGTGAAGATAAAGTCGGCGACCTCGGTAGCGACCTGCTCGGGGAGGTTGACAACTATGAAATTATACATGGAATTCTGCGAGCGTATTCTTCTAAAATCAAAGATAACTTCGACTTGAGCAAACCAAAGCCTAAGATCACGACTACCGAACTCAGGAAGTTCAACATAAACTGCTTTCTTCGAGACGGTGTGATCTGGTTCAGAATCCGTCATGTTAAGGGAGAAGAAACAATCAAAACAAGAATCGATCAAACGGGAAAGAATATCTTGAGAGTTGTGTTGAAAATGTAGAAAAATCATCGAACAAACAATTAACACGGGTTCACCAATTATGTAGTGAAAAAGCGATTTGGGGCAACAGTACCTCAAGGCAAATACAAGAACTCACAGTAGGTGTCCGCAATTAATTCCACTACATTATGTCTCAAGATTCTCCTCTTTGGTTCCTCCAGCAAGCTGAATGAACACTGCCACGGTTAGCTCACGATAACCAGGACCGCGTGCGAGCATAATGCGAAACGCGCGATGATCGAGAGTGCATTGATTCAAACACTAGACAGGTAGCTGATGTGTACAATGAACATGACCGGTGTGAAGAATGGTACCTAACAAGAGATCGAAGAGGTCACAGACTCAACAATAGATATACATATAATACGTGTGTAGATATGTGTGCATATATATATGTACATATTCACACACATATATATCCATATATGTATACCTATGAACAAAAGTGTATATATGTATAATTCCGCACATATATATACATATGTATACATGTACATTCATACTGATGTATATATATGCCGTTGCAGAAACTGATATATATATCTACCTCTACAACGTACTACATATATTTTCATATATATATGTATGTATATGTCCGCGTGTATACATGTATATGTACAAATATACATAACATGCATATTACTATATAAATATAAAAATATTTGTATATATATGTACATGTGTTTATGCATTCTTATGTGCACACATGTGGTTGGTTGGCGGCATCTGATTCGGATTATTCTGTCACAGTGACCGGAGCCAAAGAACGCCTGCGATTATCCACCACTGCAATTGGCTTGCGCTGCACCAATTGCAGTTCCGCTAACACATAACATACCCAGTGTGAACCCGATGGAATGGGACCGGGAGGTGTGCCAGTGGGCCTTTTCTGTCCAGCCAGACAATGCTGGTTCGCCATTTGATTGGCTATTAGGGAAAGGAAACCCTTATCTCTCGGAAACTAAACAGATAGAGGCTACAATGACAAGATCTAAACTAGGAAGAAAGATTTTTGAAGTGTAATACAAGAAGCATTGCAGTATAAGAGTACAGGTTGGTGCATCCCAGAGCGGATAGGGATGGAGAGCAAAATTCTCATATGTATATATATATGTGCACATACATACCTATATATGCATGCATATACATATATCTGAACGAACGTCAATAACGTCAATAACGTTATATGTATATACATATGTAAACGTACATGCATACACATAAACCTATATGCATATACGTGTATGCACAAATATACCCGTGTTCATACATAGGTTGCCACTGGAATGAAACTCAAAGGCCCTAGTCACCTGTCCACGGGTTATGGTATTGCCAGTCGGCTGAGGACCCAGGAGGTTGTCACTGAAATAAGACTCGGCGACCATCAAAGTCTACCCTCGGTGAACAATTGTACGCATGTTAACAATAAGTGAGCAGGGCTCGGGGTGAAAAGCAAGTTGTAAAAGGGCCTGAAGACGGCCGTGGGATCATTCCAGCTTGTCCTGAGAAGGACAGTGGGGCCGTTCTCGTGGCTCATGTTGGCTGCTGAATCGTCTCACAGCCTAGGCAGGTGAAGTCGACGTCGGAGTTGTGGTGTTCAGTACACGATAAACGGTACCAACAGGAGCACTCGGAGCACTGGAATCAGTTGACGTTGTACTCGTCAAAGTCCAAGTGATCCTCCTTCAGGTAGCATATCTGACAAACGTCGTTGTTTACCAGCTTCAAGGCCATCTTCCTAACAATGCGTTCCCTCCAGAGCTACCAGCGTTTGCATGGCACCCCCACGACCATGGCGGACTAGTAAAAGGACACTGCCTCAGTAAATCCCTATTTGCAGTTGACGCCATTGTGTTCTCGACACACTGTTTGGCTTAGAATTGATTAATTACGACGGTACCAGTTAGCTTCCACTGAAATAACTTCGTGTTTTCTGAGCGACCTTTGAGATCTTCAAAATTTCAAAGTTTAATCTTCTTATGAAGTGCACACAAAATGTTCCAGTAAGGTGGATGAGGTTCGATATATATCTCTCTGACCATGATTATGGTATTTTGGCAAACGCTTCGGTCTGTGTGCTCATAGGTCATGATCAACCTCGCCAGCAGACATCTGCTCAATTGGACTGAACGATAAATAGTCTACTACCGATAGCCCACTTTATTCAAAACCAAGAGCATCGAAAATGTACAGATTAATGTGACTATCAGAATATTAGTTATTGTAGTCGCTACACATGTTGTGACGGCTGACGGGAACCGAAGTTGTAACGCTGAGCTGAATCCTGAAGCCGTGTTTCAGAAGGGCCACAAATACTGATGGCGACGGTTTCCGAAGTGTGTGCAAGAGCTGCCTGGTGCCCTTGGGGTGAGGGTTCCAGTTCGTCGGGGACAGCATTCGTCTGGGTTCTCGCATAGAGTTTTGTCACTTTGTGCGCCACACAGATTTCCGATTTCCTGATGGTGTACATGGTATATTTGGGCACACACACCGTCTTATGTGGTCCACGGTAGCCGGTTTCCTTTCATACCCGGGAAAAGTAATTTGAACAGGTTGATAATACTCTAGGCGACCTTGATGCCGATCGGAAAACATACTGTTTGAATGTTCAACAATACGTTTCATTAAATCATGCACTGTTGAACGCTCGCAAACAGCACTTTTGATTTGCTTATTCTTGTTCTCCATCCGGTTGGTTGTATGGTTACCACAGAGCACGGTCTCTTTTTGCAGATGAGGCCCACCCCGATTTACAGAAAAGCCATGACTTACAAAGGTACGCGAAAGCTTACCGGCTTACAGACCTGAGAGCCTGCAGTGACCTGTTAAACTGTGAGACGTTCTCTGTGTATACCACGATAGGCGTCCACTGGTTTTTGCCGTTTCTTTGATACGTGTCCAAGCCTACTAGGTGACGACAACGCCGAAATAATCATTCATTAAGTTAAAACGGCAAGATACAGTGGCACACCTAGAATTAACCTCGCCAATTGCTCGCCACTGTGTAGGCGAACGATCAACGACGAAGGTTTGCACTGCCGACGTGCAGGGTAGAATTTTTACCATACGTTGTAAAACTATCTTTGTTCCATTGGGCATCACTGCGTAGAAACGCCACACCTACGCCAGTTGCATTCACCAAAATGGCGTGCCACAGTATGAAGCCACTGAAGTTCAACTGGTGAATGGCATCCGTCAAAATGACGTCGGTAAATTCAGGTCACAACTGGAAAGAACCTTTCGGAACGGAAAATGTGAACCGTAAACACTTCTCTCCTAACAGAAAGCAATGCTGTCCTTCTGCTTTCAGCAGATCGCGTAACTTAACCAGCTGGTTCCAATAATCAGCCTTACCCTGCTTCTTACTTAGATTGTATCTTAATGCATTTTAATGCATCTAATACTTTCAACGTACAATTTCATTTCAAGAGCACTTTCGAAGTCACATGCCGCTCATCTGCCATTGACATACGTCTATTTCTGAGATATATGCTAGGCCGTCCAACTTGGAAGTTGTACGAATGTTTCAGTTTGGCCTACTCAATGCGGAAAGCCCCACCACCCTAGCGAACTACCCTAGAGGTCCTGCAGCCGTAATCGGCGAATCTAAAAGGTAATGCCATAAGAATTGTACTAATATGTCACCGTTTGGCGGCTACCGTCGGACGAGTACAGTGTACACACTTATACACGAAACTTCCGTACGGGCAGTCTGGCGGCAAAACTATTCCCCTATGTTTCATGGCACTTGCTGCCGTTTGCGAACTATGGATGAAGAAACTGCTACACGTTCCCCGTTAAATTCTGTTGAGATCCTCCTGGTACTCCCTGAAGTTCCGATACTTCTCCTTGAATATTCTCCAGAAAACGTCCCCGTTGTTCACCGCCATGCTGATTCGCCGCACGAAATTGTTTTGCGTGCAGTGGACCATTTGAACGCTAACCAGGAGCGATAATGTTGGGATCCATGAAATGCGCGGTTTTCATAATTTTGATTTGGGAGTTTCAACTGTACCATTCTACTGAAACTTGTCGTAACGCTCGCTTTATACCAGTTTTCCCATTATTTTTGTATGAAAGGAAACCGACTTTCATGTTCCACTGAAGACCATTTAGGACCACTTGCAAAAATCCTACGCCCGTGTCATACCGGAGTCATCTGCACAACAAACTGGAATCGTACCGACTTTGAACTGACTAGGCAGACGGTCGGCCAAAAAGGAACTTCCAAGCCCATTTTTTGCAAAGCAGTACGATGCGATTATCGGCTGAAACATTTTACAACAAACCTCGTGCTCTCCCAACCAGCTTGCACCTTTCGCCATAACGACTGAAGCCCTTACCTACAACGCACCCCGCCGATGATACACTTAACCCTATACACCAACAGGCATACAACACATTTCGTTGTCCTGCGGTTAACGTCATTTCAGTTTTGGAATGTGTAACTCGTGTGCATGCCCTACTGGGCCTCTGGCTCAGGCCTTTCGGTTTATGCCACCATTCCAAATGCCCGTTGTGCCTCCGTCATTCAGAGAGACGCTATTCTTCAGTGCCCCCACTCTGTCCCGCATTACAGGTAGGACATTCGTAGTTCTGGCGAACACCGGAGGCGAAATGAAATTCACGAGGCGGAAGAACATACTTTGTGCAAGGTGCGAAAAACTTAAGCTCAATTTCGTTCACTCGTCTAGGCCCACAATGTCCTTTGCTGACCCACGGCCAGTAACAATCTGATATGAGAACATTCCCAGCAAACTCATGGTCAACTGCGATGTATTGGTCAACACCTGGCCAACGAATCAGAATGGAATGAGTAACCAGGAGTGCCATGCTCATTCAGGCTGCGAAATATATTTCAAAAAATTCTCAAGCACATTATAATTTGAAAACACTCCATTTTCATGGGTTCTTCATTACCGCCGGTTTGCGCACGTTTTTTTAATCGATAACTCCGGAAAATGCGCGTTTGCCTGCGTGATGAGTGCGGTTGTGTTGTGTCATTTGCGGTTTTTCGTCACTAACAGTTCCGTTGAAATCTTTGTGAACTTGTTAATCGTATTTCCGCTTAGTCAAAGTAGGCTTGTTGACGCATATTCAATTACAAACGTAACACGGAAACCGCGAGGGAATGCTTTCATTGGTGGTCACAATAGAAATGGGTGGAGTGAAACGATGGTACATCAGATGGACTACTAACAGACGTATCAACCGTGGAAAAGACAAGTTACGCGCGCTGGGTGAAAAGTGCACATCGTTTCGAGTGAAAGAGGAGAGCATACCACGGGCAACCTTAGTGCAGCCTGTAGGTTGGACATTGCATATCTTCTCCGTATTATACTGCAGAACTACAAGTGGTTTAGCCATCGCATCTGCTGCTCTCAGAACCACATCTGGTACCGGATTAAGCGCTTTTGAAAATCCCACTCCTAGTGGTAGGTTCTTCCTTTCTGCACTCGATTAATTTACAGTCTGTCAGTCACGCGTAATATCCAGTATCTCCGGTCCCGTTAGAATGTTTACAACCTACTCCAAATCGGTTAAATCTACCGACTTCAAGTTACAGTTAACTTTACTGAAACCCTTCGTTCTTGAATTACCGCTTTATCCGTGCACATTTCGCAGAACTCCTTGCAGCGTACACAAAACCGTGCTTAGCAGTAGATGTTATGTACACAGGAATGCCGGCATGCATGCGAAGCGTTCACCACTGTCAGCGCTTTACCAGCGGTGACCACAACACAATGCAAGTCAATATGGACGGGGTACCGTTATTTGATTAACCCGGTACGGGGTTGTGGCCTATGCTGAGTCGCATTGTACGTCTCTTTAAAAGCACCCCGTTCGTCATTGGTTGCTATTGTGATCGTGGACGTCCTGAGCAAACTAGTTAATGTCTACAGCTGTTTGTTTCCGAAATGTAGGAAATACGCAGTGCTGGTGTGACGCTGGTTGACCTCCAGTTAGCCCTTCGCGTGGACATTCAGTGGGTTATTTGCAATGCCCCAGCTTGCGGCTACATCAGGCAAACCAAAAGTCGCAACGGTTACTACGGCTGTGACAGATACGTACAAAAATGTGCTCAATGCTTTTCGCAACGGCTGACGTTCCTTTCATCGTCCTCTGGTATTCACACTGACTCTTCGTTCCAGGAAAGACGTCAACCGGACCGTCATATCGGGAACACCGTGTTACTTCGGCTGTCATTGGACATGGTTGCCGATTTCCAACTAGACCCGATGCACCTTGTTTTCCTTGGTTTAAAAAAACGGCTAGTCTACATTTGGTGCTTCTCAGCGGAACGTTCAGGCTTGCGTCTGTCTGACGGCATGCGACGGGTTGCTGAGACGAAACTGGAGGCATCAGTTTTCCACCTACTGATAGACTTTCCTCACAAATGCGGCATGTTAACCAATTTCGAGCGTTTCAAAGCCAAAGAGAGTCGAGTGTTCTATTATACTTGGGCCCAGTGGTTGTGGGTCTACTCTCCCTTACTCTATGTATGAGAATTTCTTGAGCCTGTTCATATCTATTTATATACTTTCCCATCCCAGTATGTGTCACTCCCTAATTGACCGTACCCGATTTTTGCTGGTTAACTTTGTTGATTAGTTTGCTTACTTGTATGGGGGCGACCAATTGGTTTATAATGGGCATTGCCTCACTCACCTGTGCCATGATGTGGAGCGATTTGGACCGCTGCACCGATTTCGGGCATTTTACTTCGAAAGCTCTATGGACATCGTGGTAGGTCTGGTGTAGGGAACGAAGGAAATGGCTAGGCAAGGCATAATCGACTAGTTGAATATCTTATGCTCACTGACGTACATTGCACCGGTGCACCAGTGGATGACACAAACCTATGTACCTCAAAGAAATGGAAGCGTAACATTCGTGGTACGCTCCAAGTTCTATATTTCTTGTGCGTCTCTAGAGAGTTGTGTTAAGATAAGCAACAAACCTTACTGTGTTCACCAAAATCAGAAAGAGGCTATTTTCTGTGAGCCCTTGCTCCCACGCTTTTCCCTCATCCGACCTTCACAGTCACGGGGCCCCCGGTATATTCACCACCGTAGATATTAAGTTCTTTTCCCCGATCATGCACAAATGTGCCCCACCCGTGATGATGACGAATTCACTATCATTCTTCTCCTGCACACATTATAGTAAATTTTTCGTCCTTCCTAAATGAATAAATGAATAAATAAATAAATAATATATATTTCTCAACGCATATGTGAGAAGCACGCTTGGTAACGCGCGATCACTGTGGATATTCGCGAACCATACATAAACAAATAATTTAACACTAGCACAAACGTGAAGTTTCTTGCAAGGATTACGTGGTCAAAGAGGAAACGACTGTAGTTTATGGAACTTTCACGCACGCAACAGAGAAATAGGTAGTTCGCTTATTTCACCGATTCAGTCTCAAAAATGGGATGTTACACTATTTCACTGTTTTCAAGGTTGTATGATGAGCGATTTTTCAAATATTTCAAGGTCACTCCGGGAGGGTGTACAACCGCACCTTTGGAATTTTCTGCTGTTAGGGAATAAAACTGGCGTCCGAAAATTGTCAAGATAGATCGGCTTTGGCGAGGCATGGCGGAAAATCCCAAAATCAAGCAGATTTCAACGCAGGATTTTGCCGATTGCTCGAAAACGTCACAAAGTTGAACATCTCGTGAACCGTTCAGCTTAGACGAAGTTCCGTGCGTCCATCCGTCGCAGAAACATTTCCTCGCTCAATGGATAAAATGGGAATCGGGAGGGAGAACGTAATTCCACACGTTAGATGAGAAAATATGCGGTTATAACATTTACTATGATAGGCAATATATATGGGGATTTTTCGACAAAGAACTCGTTCGATATTATTATTTTTGCTATGATTACTGGAATATATAACCCTATCTACTGCTTGTTGTGGTATTTTACTATGCACTCGAGATTTATTCGGGTAAACGGATAATTGAGTCGACGGTTTGGAGGGCCGCATGAAATGTGCGTGACAACTAAATATCACATGACATCGTTCTGTTGGACTTATTATTAAGTGCCCAGTGCACATTTCATAGCAATTTGGGCATTGCATATACATGAGTAAACACGTCATTAAAATAATGTTGGGTGTCAAAGGCCAAGTGCTAAATGATCTTGTGAGTAAGCCATATAACAAACCGTTTCAAGTGGGCTGTTCTCGACAGGCGTTAGACAGCAGATTGATTGTCTGCGTATTACGCATCTGACGACTAAATGTTTTTCGGACCACACTCAAAAAGGTCGTCAGGTGATACAGAGAGTTTGAAGATGGACATCGTGTTTGTTAACGTAAGATAGCTGTCCAAACCCTTTTTAAAACGCTGAATGTTGTTACTGGCTCTGACCTCACTTGGGAGTTTATTCCAAATGTAGGAATACTTTACAAGGAAGAAGTTTGCACGTATATTCTTCCGGGATATCGGGGTTGGCAAGGTGAAATCCTTATTTCTTAGACTATATGGAGGGCTGTGTTGTAAGCGTACGGTGATCGCTGAAGTAATCGCATCCGAATGTATGAGTTTATACAGCAGCGTCAAGTTCAACTTTAGTCTACGCAGCCAAAGTGGATCAATGCCAAGTTTTCCACAACGTTGTCTATAGGTGAGCGAAGAGGAATATCCTGATAAGCTTTTGGTAAACGATCGTTGAAGGTTTTCTAACACAAGCCTGTCGGACTTGCGTAGGTGGCAGTAAATGAAGGTGCAATACTCGAGTTGAGGCCGAGCACACATTTTGTAGAGCGTCAGCTTCGCAGCTGGTAGGTTGAACGCCTTTTTGATGCAGCCTATTGTTCTTTTAGTTTTTGCTACCTGGAAGCATACTTGTTCAGAGAAATTGAAGGAGTTTGAGTACCGTATTCCAAGATCTCTGACCGAAGTGGCTGTGTCAATATTACAACCATTTAGTGAGATGGAGCCATTGGGTATTTTACAACCATAAGTGAGGATGTTCGATTTGTCTGCTGAGAACGACATCAGCCATGTTCTGCACCACAACTGCAAGGAGGCTAAGTCCTGTCGTATATCTTGTAGACAGAAATTGATACTACTGCCCTGGCGGAATGTGTAAACGATTTTGATATCGTCAGCAAACAGAAAGGGCTTGCCATGTGTAATAACGTCGCACAGATCATTTATGTACATTAAGAAGAGCAACGGACCCAGAACGCTTCCTTGGACCACCCCACTAGTTACTGGTTTTGGTGTTGAATAGTGTTCTCCTATTTTGACTGTTTGAGTGCGACCTTCGAGGTATGACGACAGCCAGCTATACAAGGGATCTTGTATGCCAAAAGATGCTATTTTGATCAAGAGGCGCTTATGAGGCACACGATCGAATGCCTTTTGCATGTCCAAGAGTATGATAATTACCGCACTTCCATCATCGACGGACGTCGATATATGGTTCAAGAATTCCAGCTGACATGTCATACAAGAGCGTTTGCTAAGGAAACCGTGCTGTGAAGGGTTTATAAGGTTTTGTGTCCTTAAGAATTCGACTATGTGCACCTTTATTATCCTCTCAAACATTCGCGAGCAGATTGATGTGTGGTTGATGGGACGATAGTTACTAACGTCCTGCCTTGAACCACTCTTGTGACGAGGCATAATGATTGAGTTTTTCCACTGAGGGGGGAAGGTGCTGGATAAAAGTGATAGGTTGAACAAATTGAGTAGGAGGATGGGTATATCCTCACCTGCCTGCTTGACGACCATTGGTGGGATACCATCTGGTCCAGGATGGATTGAGGGCCTAATGCCAGCTAACTGTAAACGAACACTTCGAACATCGATTAGAACATTATTCAAAACTTTCTCTGATTTTGATGGGATATTAGCAGGTAATGGGGTGCTTTCTACGCTAAAAGAGGCAGCGAAATGTGAGTTGAAGAGTTCGCACATCGTTACAGGGTCATCGACAACCGTTTTGTCTTTAAGAGTAATAGTTCTTATAGCAGGGTCCCTCATGGAATTCCTCCGTCTCATCAGTTGCACTAGTTTCGCACATCTTTGCTCACTACAGAGTGCGAGTTTCTCTTCGTCTATTTGACGAAGTTGCGTCTGACGTTCTATGTGTTCAAACATTTTACTCATTCGCATCACCAGGGAAAAGTCTAGTGTTCTTCCGTACCTCGACTTAAGCATTTTCAGTTTGTCGGTCTCTTTCGCAGTAAGGATTTTACCTTGTACATACGAGCCGACACGTTTTGATTTAATGGGGGCCAAAACGTCGATACAGAACGTTAGATGTCTGATAAATTCTGCGGTCGCTATGCTTGGGTCCGATGTGCGAAAGAAGGTATTCCAATTTAAGGATCTTAGTAGGGATAAGAAGGCATTCCAATCAATGAATTTGATCGGACGGTAGAATACAACTCTCGGTTTGGTAGCCATATTTAAATCAAACAGACATTTGACAACATTATGGTCGCTTCCAGGGAATTGTTGTAGAACAGATAACTCCGTAGACGGAATGCCTATGGTAAATATAAGATCCAAAATATGCCCCTTCCTGGTGGGCATTAGGACATGTTGGTTCCAACCATTCAGTTGAATGCATGAAAGGAATTCGGCCTGTGTTGCTGGAGCAGAAAGTGAGGTCCAGGAGATATTAGGCATGTTAAAGTCACCGCCTATTAGTTTGTGTTCACAAGGCATGTTGGACACATGATTCATTATCTCCACAAGGTCAGTTAAATCATTGCTCGCAGCATTTGGCGGTCTGTAGATGCATCCTATAAGTAGCTCGCGAGAGCCAATAGAGACCATTAACCACAAAGAGTCCTCGAGTTTATGAAGTATAGAATCATCAAGTGTTACTGCGGAAAATTGCTCTTTTAGGTAAATGATGCATCCACCTCCTCGTCCTGTGAGACGATCCCTGCGGAACATGTGATATCCTACGATGCTCATCTGACTGTCTGGGGTGTCAGGAGAGCACCACGTCTCAGTTACGAGTATGATATTGGGATTAGATATAAAGACAAATGGTTTGAAAAAGTGCATCTTACAAACCAATGATCTTGCGTTCATTAGTAATAGACTTACGAAATTCTTTTTGTCAGATACAGCAGATAAACTGCTAAAGAACTTCATGAGAGATGGGGCAGTGGGTTGCGAAATACCAAATGGAAAGGCGTGATCTAGGGGATGTACCGAGTTTCTGCTCATATTTGAGTGGATGTCGTAAAGGTTTGACTCCATGATAGGAAGTGCTGGAAGAGTGCCATTACGGAGGGATGACAGAGTGGGACTTGTGGAGGGGCGCCAGGTGGCGGTTGATGAAATATCGGGGGATGCACTAAAAAAGGACTGGTGTGGCGGACATTTGTATTGTTGACATATTCAGGGAGTGGTGTACTTGCTGGGGTATAAATATTGGGAACCTGGTTCCCAGTAGCACTCCAATTTTCGGTAGGAGGATGAGTTACTACGGAACCATTGAATAATGGGTGGTAACGGTAACCGTAAATGGTAATCACTGAAAACTTATGAGATTTCTCTGGTGTTAGAACTCATACCGGAACCGGTGCATAATGATAAGTTGGAAGACAAGGGAAGTTGAGGTTATTAGTCGCGCCTGGCTGCTGGGGGACGCGATGGCTGCTTGGCCAACGAGGAAGCAGTCGAAGGCAATGAAATTTGTGTTGATCCACACACTACCACCTGTGGGTAAAGTTTAGATACACGAAGTACGTATTTTGAAAAACACCGGTAGGTTCTATTAAGCCGTTTCATTATGGTTGAAGAGAACTATCAGGAAGCGCGAGAATATGAGCGGAGGGCGGAACGTGAGTCGCATTTTACTCCCACGGATGCCACTTTTGTGGCTTTGCCAGCGTACAAGAAGAGAAACAAGTGTGTGACCTTTTTGCCTTCATATACTTTCTGACGAAAACGCATCGTGTTGTCCTCTGAGGACGACGTTTCTCAAGGCGCGCCTTCTCCATGGATACATATCAGCGAACTGTTTTCGTACTCTTCTATAAAACAGCTGAACGCAGTAAACAGGTAAGCCACGTTTCCGTCTGGCTCCACGTGATCTCAGCACCACGATATATGCGGATGTTGATCAACTGGTAAAAAGAGTTGGTACGATATCATTTGGGGTGGTGAGCAATTTTTTATAAACATCTCGCCCGTTCTATTGCTGTCAACATCATGGACGCCGGATGGGTCTTCCAATGAAGACGTCCAGAGCTAAGCCCGACGAAGAGCGCATCGCTTCGACGATCGTACGATACATTTGGAGGAAACCATGATGCAAATGGACGACCGCATGGTACGAATGGGGCAACGTTGAATAATATTTGGTCGTCTTTATCACCAGCCCCCCCAGTCCCTTCCACTAGTGCCCCACTGAAGGAAAACCTCATTTGCAAAAACATCAGGAATGAATTCTCGTTGGCCGACAGGGAGGCGCTGGAAAATATTCAACGGAAGCTTCAATCCACACAATACTTAGAACAGAGGGTTAGAGAGCATCCTTCTTACACCACCTTTTCAGGCTTGCATGTCATCAAAAATCCACCGCGGTCGAACAGTGGACGAATACGTGCGCAACATGTGGGGTTTCGTGTCCCGAAACGAAGTCACCGATAAACTGGTCTGGCTAGGCATCATTAACGAAGCTCGGTTGACGGGTACTCCATTGTGCAAAGCCATCGGTTTTGAGCACTCTTAACATTATCCATCATTTCTCTAGGTGCCGATCGTGTTGAACACAAGTGTCCCTCGGTGTTGGAAATCAGTATCCACCATTTCATCAAACAGTGGTTTCAAGGGGAGAAATGGGAATGTATGTCTCGCGGATCCCAGAGTGATGAGAGAGACAATCTCACAAGTAATGTGCCGTGCGATCTCGTAATTTCCTCCTATCAGACTGCTACTGCCAGTGGGTCCACAAAAGAAACAGTTAACCTGGACGAGTGAAAGAAAAAAATGCTCAAGTTATCCTGTACACAATATATTTTTCTGTTTTTTGAACGGTTGTTCTTGATCTCGTTGCGATGCAGCGGTGACTGGCGCGTGTTCTCTCGTTGGCACGGTTCGCGCGGAGAATAAGAAGGTTCGGTCCGTTTGAGCACATGGTTTAGTGTATGGTAAGCCGGGTGCGTTTTGTGCCGAGATTTCAGTCGTTAGGCTGGTACGCGTAAGCTAGACTGAAAAGCATGGAATTCATTGTAAGATATCGTTTCGTGTAATATAAGCTGAAGAACTGTGCGCTCACAAATTTTTTGGCTGACTGCCTGTCTTGTCAGGCCGAAGTCAGCACGAATACAGTGTGCGATGCAGGCCGACTTAAGTGAGACTCATGGCCAGAAAAGGGCGAACTCCAGGCCGACTCCGTTTTGATTTCTGGGTTAGGAAATGAGATGATAACTTACTAGCGAAGTGATTTCTCTCCGAATTCTACGTGCCGTATGCCCCACATTCTGGTCTTCGGCTCTATGCAACCATCTAGATATGTGAAGGAGCAAATATGTGAGCATTGTTGTGAGTCTGGGTAATACTTCCCATTAAACAAAGACCTAGAAAATGGGATCGGCAATAAATGCGTCCTTCCATTTGCACACGGTGAACTGAGGATTTCAGTTGAGACGTCAAGAAAATACGCTCCATCGACTTGAAGTTTATTGGGTTAAAGACGATAATCGAAGCTGTCCCACAGATAGTCGATTCCTGAGTGCATTCGGAAAAAGGTCGGAACCGAAACACTAATGTCAAAAACATGCATCCGTGTCACGCTTGAAAGAAAAACAAGAGATATTGAACGATTTCATTTGTCTACGCCAGGTCATCATCTGTTTACCTCGCACCTAGCGCCAGTAGGTGGCAGCGTCGGCAGTGCACGGTGTGGCTGGCGACTAGCTGGTATCCTTAATACATGACCTAACCATCTAAGTCAGTGAAAAAGTGAAGAGTGAACAAAAGAACTCGTTTGATAGTCAGTGCTGTACACCTGCTCTTTAATCTTCTCGTTGCCTACTCGCTGGTGTCACCCGATACCAGCGATTGAACGTAGACATTGGTGGTCAACTACCTGAAAACGGTTCACGCCTCCCACCCTGAGTGGCCAAGTTTCACCACCGTAAAGTATTACAGTCCCCACTGCTGTCTGACATACGTGACCCTTAAGCTTCAGAGATATGTCATCATAGATGCTCCAGATCAGCAAGCACCACCCCAGATTTGGATATACATATTTCTACTTCATCCCCTACACCTCCGCCGCCACCGCCGCTGATGCAGCTTCCCGGGTGTATAAACCGGTCAACGACCTCCCTGGCTTCATTAGCTAACATTAAATCTACGTAATCACAGCAATCATGCAGAAGCACTTTGTATTTTGGGGCTGCAAAACACTTCCGAAGTACTTGGCAGAACATGACATAACGTTTAGCGTTGTTTGTGCCGCCCGAAAGTTGTCAAATAGCAACGTCTTGTCGTCAGCATACACAAGATCAGTCAACTTTCCACAAGGCAGAAGGTCCAAATCGTCATCTTGTGAGTGCCGCAGACAGTCCTCCATTATCTCCTCCGTGACAAAACTAGACTAAAATAGTTAAAGTTTACGTACATCTCTTCCCGTGTTGAAACTGTCACACAGTTCACCGCAAGCCCCCACCTGGTCAGTACACTCCCGCGTTTGAGTGGACCTTAAAATTTTGATCGATCCAACGAACCGAACGCACCTTTATAGTCGAGTACGGCGATTGTTAGCGGGCAGTGCACATGAGGCTGTTCCATAATTTGACGGACAGTAAAAATGTGATCTATACATCCACGCTTAGGGAAAAACCTCACATGTTCTACCCTAATGCCTACTTCCCACAAATCGATCTGAACTCACCTTGAAGGTTGGACGAATGCCGGGTGCGATAAGTGGTGAAGACTGTTTAAAGCAGAGCGTCTGGAGTTTATTGGCACAAATGGATGAGGGCTGACTGTCATGGTATCATATATGATTGTGCCTTCGCAGTTGGCTTGAGGCAACTGCCGAAGTACGCGCGGAGAAGAGGCGCGACACTACTGTAACTCCGAACTTTTGTCTTGTTCTCCTGCTAATTCCCTCAAATTGACCGTGTCACTTCGGTGTAGACCACTTCAGGTAACTCTGAATAAGGTGTAGGCAACGGCGTTTTTACCTCCTGCGATATACTGTCTGTTGTGAACTCGCAGATGTAGTCTAACTTTCGAACTTCCCTCGAAGAACAACGGTCGGGTTTGGTAGTGAAGAAGTAAATGGTTTGTGATCTGTTAGTGTTACGACCACCCTGAGAGAGAAAGGCAAGAACGAACATAGAAAACGCCTGCCTTCCAACACACGGCAAAAGTGTGGAACGGCGAGAAAGACATTCGACAACTCGCGACCGAAGATACCACAGCTTGTTGGAGCTTGCGGAAGAAAAATGATAAAGACTGTACATGACTGTCCACCAGCGGCTGCAGAGGAGTGCCGAGAGCCGACTGCGATGTGTCGGTCTGCAAAACGAGAGGCGAACTTTCGTCTGCATGCAAGTGTGCGAGGGTCGTCACTTGCGACAACACGTCTTTGATTCGAAAAATTAGCTGGAGGTGGCAAAACAAAGTGTATGGGATTACCCTTTAACGAATTTCCAGGTTTCAACAACACCGAAGAGTGCGGAATAAAACGAACAGTAGTAATTAACGACTAATAGAAACCGACGGGCTTTACTGAAATTGCGGTGACGGCCAATCTCTGAGGGCAGCGATTTTCTCTGTTGGAGGTTCAGTACCGTCACGAGTGNCAGAATCCTCCTGAACCGATTGAATGCAAACGTTCTGGATGTCAATGTTCCCGAAGATCAGTGTGAATTTCGGTCGAGTCGGAGTACGATCGTCCTGGAGTTTGCTGCTCGACAGCTTCGGGAGGAGTGCCGGGGACGGAACTAGCCCCTGTATGACCTGTTCGAGGACTTCACGAAAGCCTTCGATTCCTTGAGCCGCGAGGCGCTTTGGACGGTGCTTGGTAGGTTTGGATGTCCAAGTAAGTTCGTCAAATGGTTAGATTGTTATATGCGGCATGAAGGCGAAGGTGTAATCGTGTGGATCTACCTCTGACGATTTTGACATCGTCACTGGCGTGAAGTGGGGTTGTGACCTTGCCCCAGCCGTATTCAGCATATATTTGGCTGCCATGATAACAGTTGTCTTACAAAACTCTGGGGATGATGATGTGGAAGTTGAGTACCGAACAAACGGGCGTTTGTTGAATATCCGACGTTTCGGCGCCCCAACCCGGTCACATACGTCAACGATGCGCATGCTTCTGTTCGCTGATGAAAGCGCATTCCTGGCACACAGTGAAAAAGGAATGCAACGACTAGCTACAGCCTTTGCGTGAGCAGCATCGGACTTCGGATTAAACATCAACACAGGTAAGACGTTTTCGTGTTGCGTGTCTACCGCTCAATGGTGCTGTCCATCCTGCTGTACGGCAGTAAGAAGTAGACAGTGTACCAACTGAACGTGAGCTATCTGAGCCGCTTCCATGTGCAGCGTCGGAGGTGCATCTTGGGCATCCGATGGTCGGACATGATTCCGAACACTGAGGTGCTGCGGCGAGCGGACATGGACGGGATGGAAGCCATGTTGATGCTGAACCAGCTCCGTTGGCTCGGCCATGTCCGTCGGATGGGTGATGACCGCATCCAGAAGCAGCTGTTGTACGGACAGATGAGAAAAGGTAGGCGAACTCCTGGCGATCAAAAAGCGGAGATATCAGGATGTTGTGCAGATAAGTTTTTCATGTTGTAACGCTGATCCTAGATTTTGGAAAGGGTTGGCGTTTAACCGGACGGCCTGGAGGAATGCAGTCCGGACGCCCGTCCGAGCGTTCAACGAACAACTGTTGCGCGAACGCGAGCGGAAGCGTGCGACACGCAAGGGAGTTATCGGTGCCATAGGTCGCGGTGACGTGACTATATGGCGTTTCGATGAGTGCGGCCGCGAATGCGCCGGTCGTTTGGGGTTAGTGGGCCGTCAACTTACTCACAGCACAACGTCGGCGAAGAGACGACGAGTACATTAGACTCCGGTCAGGTGGGTCATATCAGTATATTCATTATGCTGCTGTTAATGACTACATCGGCGAACAGCACGGCCATTGACAACTAATCCGCTCCTCTTTTCAGAAACCCGTCTGCAACCTCCTACCGATTCATTTCTTCACCTTTGTCGGTGTACTGTATGATGAATGGTCTATGTGGCTTTTCCTAGTTCACTATGTATTTCGTTTTTCATCGTTATCTCCCCTGGGATGCAATAAACTCCACTCCTATACTGCAATGTTTCGTGTAGTACACTCCAAAAATCTTCCTTCTTAGATGAGAACCAACTGTGGAAAGTCAGATCTTCGGCTGGATTCGAACCAGCGACAGACAGAGCATGCCGGAGCAGTCGATCCCCTAAATCATTTGGCGGGCTCCATATGAGACAGTGGGAAGGGTGGGTAACAGAGTCCAAGTGTAAAAGTTACGAGCTCCCGGTGTGGCTTCGTAGCTCACCCGGTAGAACGCTTACCGCGTTGAGGTATGCTGTGTATGTTGCTGGTTTGAATCCAGCCGAAGCTCTGACTTTTAACAGTTGTGCCCCATCTAAATTCATGAATCTTTCTTCTTAGTTTAGGTCTCCTCATTACAGCCTCTCTCCGTTTATTTTCCGAGAGAAAAGGGTTTCCTTTCCCTAATAGCCAATCAAGTGGCGAAACAGTATTGGCTGGCTGGACAGAAAAGGCCCACTGGCGCACCTCCCGGTCTTATTCCTTCGGGTTTACACTGGATATGTGGTGTGTTAGCGGAACCGCTATTGGCGCAGCGCAAGCCAATGGCGGTGACTGATAAGCGCAGGCGACTCTTGGCTTACGTCACTGTCACAGGCAATTCCGTATCGGATGCCGCCAACCGTGCTGTTACCACCGTTGGTTTGAAACATGTGCTCGTCTTTTCAGTCAGCCTTGTCCATTTCGGAATGGCCAACCCCAGACGGGGAACGAACAAGCCAGTCAGTAATGGCGACAGCTCCCAATACCATTTCTTATGCCGCCTTTTCTATGTATTTGATTGTCCAACGCTCCTCGATTTTCTCTGTGATGCGGACATCGAGGTTAATTTTATCCATTCCACTATTGGCAAACAACCTCAAATCGACGTTGCATACTATGACCACACTGCCATACAGATCTGTGTAGGAAAACTACTTACTCTCGAATTTGGTGTCCATCTGCAATTCTACTTTACCTTCACCGTCGTGGGTGTACGACATCCAATTGTTGGCGTGGGTTTTGTCACCCCCTTTGGACTCGTGGTAGATGTAAGGAGTTGAAAACTGCTGGACAGCACAACCTTCTACGTACAAGGAAAGGCTACATAAATTTATTCAATGGGATTAAGTTCGGCCTTACGAGACAACAGTTTCACAGCTCCGTTCCGACAGTTTCCACGCTTTATCGATCCACCAGGCTTACTGTCACAGGTAAAACATGACGTTTTTCAACACTACCACCAAAGGACCACCTGCCGTCGGACGCTCCCGTCAGTTACCACCAAAGGAACTCAATCACCGAAGCTGCACTCGAGAATCTTCTAGAGCTCGGCATTATCCAACCCCCAGAAGTCCGTGTTCTTCATCCTTGCATATGGTGCGTGAAACCTCACCCGGCGACGAGTGTTTGTGTGGTTATTGTCGCGCGTTAAACCATATCACCTCTGACAGGTGCCCACCTTATCACATTCACGATTTTTCCGTTGTCCTGCACGATGTGACCGTTTTATTAAAGTTCGATTTAGTTCGCGCGCATCACCAGATCCCTGTGGCCTCAGAAGACTTGGAGAAGACGAAAATCACCAACCCCTTTTTTACTAGTTGAGTTCATCTGTGTGGTTCGCGAGATGCAGCTCACTTTTCAGGGGCTCATGGAGCAAGTCCTCCGTGGTCTGCACTTTGTTTGCCTATGTCGACGACATACTCGTAGCGAGCGAGAATGCACAGCAATACATCACACCTCCGTGCAGGTTTTGAACGTTTTGGTCAGAATGGCCTTACCCTAAACCCGATGAAGTGTGTTTTTGGGGTAGAATCCATATTGTTTTGGAGCCCCGAGCCACTCGTGACGGTACTGAACCTCCAACAGAGAAAATCGCTGCCCTCAGAGATTGGCCGTCACCGCAATTTCAGTAAAGCCCGTCGGTTTCTATTAGTCGTTAATTACTACTGTTCGTTTTATTCCGCACTCTTCGGTGTTGTTGAAACCTGGAAATTCGTTAAAGGGTAATCCCATACACTTTGTTTTGCCACCTCCAGCTAATTTTTCGAATCAAAGACGTGTTGTCGCAAGTGACGACCCTCGCACACTTGCATGCAGACGAAAGTTCGCCTCTCGTTTTGCAGACCGACACATCGCAGTCGGCTCTCGGCACTCCTCTGCAGCCGCTGGTGGACAGTCATGTACAGTCTTTATCATTTTTCTTCCGCAAGCTCCAACAAGCTGTGGTATCTTCGGTCGCGAGTTGTCGAATGTCTTTCTCGCCGTTCCACACTTTTGCCGTGTGTTGGAAGGCAGGCGTTTTCTATGTTCGTTCTTGCCTTTCTCTCTCAGGGTGGTCGTAACACTAACAGATCACAAACCATTTACTTCTTCACTACCAAACCCGACCGTTGTTCTTCGAGGGAAGTTCGAAAGTTAGACTACATCTGCGAGTTCACAACAGACAGTATATCGCAGGAGGTAAAAACGCCGTTGCCTACACCTTATTCAGAGTTACCTGAAGTGGTCTACACCGAAGTGACACGGTCAATTTGAGGGAATTAGCAGGAGAACAAGACAAAAGTTCGGAGTTACAGTAGTGTCGCGCCTCTTCTCCGCGCGTACTTCGGCAGTTGCCTCAAGCCAACTGCGAAGGCACAATCATATATGATACCATGACAGTCAGCCCTCATCCATTTGTGCCAATAAACTCCAGACGCTCTGCTTTAAACAGTCTTCACCACTTATCGCACCCGGCATTCGTCCAACCTTCAAGGTGAGTTCAGATCGATTTGTGGGAAGTAGGCATTAGGGTAGAACATGTGAGGTTTTTCCCTAAGCGTGGATGTATAGATCACATTTTTACTGTCCGTCAAATTATGGAACAGCCTCATGTGCACTGCCCGCTAACAATCGCCGTACTCGACTATAAAGGTGCGTTCGGTTCGTTGGATCGATCAAAATTTTAAGGTCCACTCAAACGCGGGAGTGTACTGACCAGGTGGGGGCTTGCGGTGAACTGTGTGACAGTTTCAACACGGGAAGAGATGTACGTAAACTTTAACTATTTTAGTCTAGTTTTGTCACGGAGGAGATAATGGAGGACTGTCTGCGGCACTCACAAGATGACGATTTGGACCTTCTGCCTTGTGGAAAGTTGACTGATCTTGTGTATGCTGACGACAAGACGTTGCTATTTGACAACTTTCGGGCGGCACAAACAACGCTAAACGTTATGTCATGTTCTGCCAAGTACTTCGGAAGTGTTTTGCAGCCCCAAAATACAAAGTGCTTCTGCATGATTGCTGTGATTACGTAGATTTAATGTTAGCTAATGAAGCCAGGGAGGTCGTTGACCGGTTTATACACCCGGGAAGCTGCATCAGCGGCGGTGGCGGCGGAGGTGTAGGGGATGAAGTAGAAATATGTATATCCAAATCTGGGGTGGTGCTTGCTGATCTGGAGCATCTATGATGACATATCTCTGAAGCTTAAGGGTCACGTATGTCAGACAGCAGTGGGGACTGTAATACTTTACGGTGGTGAAACTTGGCCACTCAGGGTGGGAGGCGTGAACCGTTTTCAGGTAGTTGACCACCAATGTCTACGTTCAATCGCTGGTATCGGGTGACACCAGCGAGTAGGCAACGAGAAGATTAAAGAGCAGGTGTACAGCACTGACTATCAAACGAGTTCTTTTGTTCACTCTTCACTTTTTCACTGACTTAGATGGTTAGGTCATGTATTAAGGATACCAGCTAGTCGCCAGCCACACCGTGCACTGCCGACGCTGCCACCTACTGGCGCTAGGTGCGAGGTAAACAGATGATGACCTGGCGTAGACAAATGAAATCGTTCA
>QNGE01007201.1:0-24755 GCA_008508345.1 Paragonimus westermani | reverse complement strand
GACAAAACTATCAGTGACATCTGAACTGTTATGCTATGACAAATTAGACGAGTCGGATGTTCCGGAGAATCTACAATGCAACAAAAATGTACCATGATTGCGGAGCTCTGAAAATTACAAGCATTAAACCAGGACTTAATGTTTGGGTCCGGTGTGTCATCGATAACCCAAGAGGGTGGTCGTCGGTGATCGTGCGTATAGGTCATGTGATGTTGATCTGACGGGGTGATGAAAAGGAGAAATCGTGTGTTTGAGAAATCGAATTTCACCATAATGGTAGACACGTGATGCAAGCCACGAGCAGCCATGAGGAGCGAGAAGTGGTCAAACTTATCAAAATGGAAGGGATGTAATGAGAGTGAACTGCAACAGTTTTCTGAACGGTAAAGGTTCAGTTGATCAGAACTCGCACAAGCTGCTGCAAGCCGAATTGTGATCGATCGGCGCAAGTCAGTCAGAAATTTCAATCGACTACTATTTTGAATAGTTTTCCCCTACAAAAGAATGCTATTCTTCCAGTAAATTGAGACTGCTTAGTGCGGCTCAGACGTCTGTTCTGATTTTTCTCGATTTGGTAGTCCAGCACGCGACAGTCGCGGCAACCCGTTCCTTCTTTTTGTTTAGTGAAATTAAGTCACCGACACCAGTCACTTGTTGTATTTTGCAAACAGCTGGCCACCTGCCATTCAATCTTGAGCGTTGTGGTGGCAACCTATCCCTTGCTTAGAAACGTGCTGTGCCGTTTTAAAGTTGAGTTTAGGATTTCACATGAGCGGATGACCACATCTTAACAAGCTACCACCACTCTACCGCATGATCTATCTCGAACATTCGAAAGCACAAAAGTTGTAACTTGTGTTGGTCGTCGACGTGCATTAGTTCTCATTTGCCTTTCCACCGTTCCGCAGGGTTGCTGGCATGATTGGGACGCTTTGTCGTAAGTGTAGCTCACCCGCCCCTTCTCCCTTGGAGATGTATTTTCCTGTATGTCTTGACTCTAGCGGCCATTTCGCCTATTTTCCGAACTGTAAGAATTCTTCCGCTTTGACTGCCTTTTCGTTTGCAAACCACAATCAGCGGCTGATTTGTTGGAAGAGACTAGTAATAAAAGCATTGAATCAAATCACTCTCCTTTCGAATACATTTGTAGGCCGAAGTTCTCGTTGTTTTCCCTTCACAGAACCATCCCTCAGCACATCCAATGGACCAGGACACTGTGGAGATGATCACGGACACTGCGGAAGACGAGGGCGTCACCAATGGTTACGTGATTCCCACTATGGGCGAGATCTGTGAGTGCGTTTTAGATTCATGTTCTAGGGCTAATCATCCTAGTGATAACATTCTGTGTCTGTTCGGATTCATACTTGCAATGTCCTCAAGCGCAGATTACCGGTGTGCTTCTGAAATTCGCGTACTGTGGTGATGGTTACAGAGGCTAACCTCTCTGATCTGGCACCGATTTATCAAGCACACTTTCGCTACTGTGCAGGTGTCTGGACCATGAAGCCGACGACCGATTACACCATTACTGTCTCGGTCAGCCCCGGCTGTCTGACCAAACACCGCGATTATCCCCAACGAGAGTTTGAAACAAACGGGTTTTCAGCAAGAGAACGCATTGGGATACAAAGCAATTTATCACGACAAACTGATTCTCAACTAGTTCCAGTTCTAGCAGATTTAGAAAACTGAAGGCGAATAGAATAAAACGCCTCCGATCATCTCTCAAGCGTTTGAAAGAACGATAGAGTAACAGAATGATTAACTGCTCATCGTTTCGGCCAACTCGGCTCCTCACTACCTACAGCTACCTACGTCTTGATCGAGTAAGTCTGATACAAATTGACAGAAATATACGAAAGTTTTTCCGCACTTTCCTGGCTCAGTCACTTCGTTTCAAAATGTTCACCGTGGTAGTCTTCGATGTTGATGTCATCCAAATATAGTCTACACGGAATTCTCTGTAGTAACTGTAAGCTGGTGTCTCTGGAATAACTTACCGGTTCCGCTTTTGCGATCTGCTCTCTGAACTGTTTTTTCCATGCATGCACACAACCCGTCACATCATTTTGTCGGACATTCCCGTTAGTAGTTGTCAGGTGACCCACTGAACTAGATTGTCTGTGAGGTCACGACACAAACCCTTCTCTCTCAACGTCTGTTCACACTGTCGTGCACGACATGTAATAAGGGCGCCGCCCACCTAACTGTAAGTTGCTGGACAGTGTTCAACGGGCGGTTGTTCCCAACATTGGATGCAGTAAACATGGTGCAGTTTTCCGTAGCACTTTGTGGACCTTTCATTCGCGTTTGGTCACACCAAGCTTTTGTGTTTTTACTTATGCACCTGATCAGACGTTCAATGTTTTCTGTGTTTCCGGTAGCATGTACGCAGTGACCGAATGCGGAACAGGACGAAGTCAACTCGATCTGCCTGACAGAATGTGAGCGACACAGTAGCTGTTAACCGATGACCCACCTGTTGATGGTGTAAGATTAGTCGAGATGTGGATCACTGCGTTTATTTTGTTGCAGCGAACGCAAATGTGCTATTGATAAGTAATGGGGAATTAGGTTGGTACAAGCTGAACTTGGCTCGTAGTGGATCGCAACTGTCACATTTCCATGGACTTTTCAATCAGCCGCTTTCGGGCTCGTCACTAGTGTCGAGACTAAGACTCTGGCCACGCTTTCGTGAGGCAACCGTGTTGACTACTGCACCATTTGCACGATTGAGTTATCGCATACAAGCGCTTAACCACAGTCGCTTGTGAGTAAAGAGTAGATTGCTCGATCGCCTCAAGAGGAGACATAGTAGTCGTCCTGTTAGCTTCAAACGAGACCCCATGATTAGGACATATCCCCAACTTGAAATCACACATATCTTGCCTGATGATATTTAGTGATCTGAGCTGCAAGTCTAGTCGCGCCACTGTTCGTCTGCTTCAAAATATGCAGTCTCTGAAATTTGCATGGAACACGATTCTTCACCATAGACTATTTGATGACCCAGAGATGTTCTTTGTTGACTAAAGGTTACCACGGTATCGTCGCAAGGATCTTAAGTTCTGCTTCACTTACTACAGCCCGCTCGCCATCTAACTCAATTCAGCGGGAACAAATAATCTGGTAAAGCACTTAAAGTACTACTGTGCTACTCATTAAGTTGGCCGACAGTTTTTGGTTTACACTTATCTCTCGCTTTCACCTTAATCTTAGTGACTCTTTCGCAGGTTAGTGAGCCTGTTCACTTAAACCAGTCAGAGGAAGAAGTGCCTTCCAAGCAGTCGGACGTTGATGTATCCCTGACTGCGTTCACGCCCATCCTGCGTCCGCCGAGTATGTGGACACGGGGGGAATTGAAAGAGTTCACGGAGAATTTGGTCGACACTAAGGATGCAGTAGTGCAGATCGGTTGTGGTGAGGTCATCACAGTAAGTTCTTTCCTCTGGCAAACCTGATGATTGAGTTTATTTTCGTTTTTCGAAGTCAGAACCGACAGCCTTTGTCTGTGGCATTCGTTCAGATTCACACAACTGAGATACACCTGTACCTTTGCTAAGTAAAATACAATTTTTGGCGTTTTCTTTTGAAACCTACTTGTTTCTACCCACCCACATCATATTTATATGTGTATAATGGTGACTAGTAAGGGATTTTGATTTTACATAGACCGAACTTGACGGGCTGAACAAGATCGAAACCGGACCGTACTGCTTCTTTTTGAAAGCAGCTGACTGAAGCGTCCACTAATCGCAACTATCGCATTCCGTTAGGCATTTCAGTCAACCTCTTTTGAAAAAAGAAACATACTTTTGTTTATATGTATATGTATATATAGGTTTTTAAGCGGCGGATCGATGTCGATGGAGAATGTATGGTTACTGCCAAGTAGTTCAAGCGAGCCTAGTGAATCAACTCCTCCTAGTGTCAAGGGTAGGAGACAGCAATGAAGACAGTATTAACAGGGCAAACTTCAGTTGTTACTCCTTGTGGAAATTCCAGTTGTACAGAAACAGTAGTACGTAATGTCAAACAAACCGCAAACAGTGGAACCCAGAATAATGCAAGAATCAGACGGAAAATTAGGGGTTATACATGAGACGAGCGGCGATTTAACCGTATCACCAATCATAAACAAAGACAACTAGGAGCGAATTGTTCATTGGGTAAGGAAGCGGTTTAATGAGTCAATAGGAAGCAGGAGATGACACCAGAGATTCGCCAGACTATCACTGAAACGTCTAGAAGTAAAATTTCCTCTTTCGGCTGGAAAAGGACACTGATGCAACAAAATTGACATAAATTTGCAGTTCCTGAAAAAACCTGCACAGACGTTGGGCATGAGTAGTAAGCAAGTGAATTACCATCAGCTGCTGAACAAGAAAGGAATTATTCGTTAAGGAAGAGGTTGTCTTGATTAGAAGTGTATAGCAATTCAATAATACTGTGCGACATGCGATGCAAAACAAAATAGGGGGTGGTTGAAGTGAAATATGAAGAATAATGTAGGGCTGGTAACCATTGGAATCTAAACGGTCACAGGATACAATAAATGGACAATTTTCGATCAGACAAGCAAACTTCAGCAACCCAGTATCATGACTAAAGAATACCTTTATATGTGAGCGGAGAAGTAACAGTTAATTTCACTAATTGCACACTGTTGTGTTAACCTAACGGATTGCATCCTGGAACTGTGAGGAATTCGGGTTTAGGCTCCCACCAGATGACCAACGTTGGCTTAGTGATAACATGCTGATTCACTCTGCTTCCTTCGTTCTGTGGACGTTGTCTATTCTCCACGCATTTTCTCCGTTCAGATCCGTGTGCCCGCTTATCCATCTGGTACCAGTATCGTTTGGGAGTTCGCTACCGACGATTTTGACATTGGCTTCGGGTTGTTCTTCGAATGGGCGTCCATGGAATCCGAAGATTCTGTTTCACAAAACGCAACCCCACCGACGACGTCCAACGAGGAACCAGGTACTTTTGACGATTATACGTCAATAGTTCCATTCTCTCCTCGTCCTTGAGGAATGGGTGTATTAGCAAAACTGGTGGTGTTCATGAGTACTTAGTTAACCGCTGGTTATGTTGCAGTTTTTTTAAGTTGGTGGGTGCGCATGCGGCTTTGATCAGCGAATGTGCCGGGAGTAGCTCCATAAGGTTCGTAGGAACTTAAAAAATTAAAGGAAGTTAAGGACGCTTATGTACATCTGAATCTGTGGTGGACGGTTTAGGAAGGAAAGACCAGTCGGAAGACTGTTTCGGCTTCAGAAGGTTAGCAATAGAGAGATTGTGAAAGAGAAAATTAGAGGATAACGAGCGAAATAGAAACCCGAACATTGTGAATTATGAATTATAGTACATATGCATTTGACACACGGAAAGCCATGAGTGGCAAACGTGCCACAGTGTGAGAAAGAAGCAATGTGTAAGGTGAAGGAAAGGTGTTGAAGGACCAACAAGAAAAGGTTCCAGTGATGCACAGAAACTCGCAGCACGAGTGTTACTTTTTGCCATATCTGACAACCTCCTCAACGAAAGGTGTTCAATGTCTCGGACCTCAGCCAGGCAACTGGGGGCACCCTACTGATTCAAGTGCCTTCATACCTCGAACCTGAGCCATGGGCTGACCACCGAGCTGCCGCTTCCAACCTAACTCACCATTCGCAAACAAGGCACGGCGCGGCTGGTGGCAAGTTGGAATTCATCAGATGTGGCCAAACCAACGAAGCTTATGAGACGAGCTTAGTATGCTTAAGCATCAATAGAGTTTAACCCTCCCGAAGGCATGTCGGAGAACTTCGTCATTGCTTACACGGTGTTCACAGTACACGCCACTAATGCTTCGACGACGTCGATGGTCGAAAACGGATACTCTGCGCGGATGGACCAGGTTTCAGAGCCGCACAGTGAGACTGCCTCCGCGATGACATTGTACACTCCAAAACACAAAGGTCATGCCGACGCCACAGATGGCTTAAGTTGGCAAACGCCATCCAAACCTGTCATGTTAGTTGTGATCTCATCAAACACTGCATCAGCGCTGAAGCAGCTCTCATGGTACAACAATGGCACCACAACGTACAGCGCACAAGAGCTGGCTGGCGTCAACAGTGAAAGGTCGACAGTATCTTCATTTCACCAGCATGGTCCCGATGATCAAGTTATCGGAGAACTCGGTTTGGTGTCTTGAATATGTACTTCAACTTTGTGCTTGAATGTAACTTGTGAAGACGCACTTATAACAGACTCTGGTAGGTTACTCCAGATTGGACGGATCTGGTTGCCTTACTGGTGATTCAGTCTGTCAGGTTCGCGGAACGGACTTGTTCGCACTTACACCATTGAAAAGCAATGGGTGCATACTACTTTTCAGTTGTAAATGCGAAAAGAGTCCCTTCCATCGCTTCCCAGGTTGATGTCTGTTTTTTATCAAGGAACAACTTGTACACGAGTTTACCTACTCTACTTGTGATCTGGTGTTTTGAATTTGTTCTCAGACCAATGATTTAGTGTAGGCGGATGAAGAAGCTGTCATCAGGTTTCGTCTTCATTGTCGTGGTTGTATGACCGTAGAAACTGACGGAAGCGCAAATCGGATCGGTGGTCTTTAGCTGTTTCCATAGCCGTTTCCCTCTCGTTTTTCCGTTAGTCGCCGCCTTCATGATACAGTGGTAATCTGTGTGGTGGGATATCAAACATCCAAATTCCAAAGTAATGGATCGGCTACTGGTTTTAGCTAGTGTGCTTACATTGTTAACACTATATATATATATATATATATATATATATATATATATATNTTCAGATAGACTTTCCAGCCAGCCTCTTTCGAAAAGAAGCACTAGACTCGAGTTTCGCCCTCATTAGAGCTCGTCAGTAGTGCATATCCTTGCCATTTATGTCGATTTAATAAACCCCACTGTTGAGGAGATCGGCCTTCATCTGTGAGATTATAACCGCATTGCTCTCCTAATTTGTTTTATAATATTCACTCCGACACTTTTTCTCGTGTCCCCTTAGCTCTGTCCTCGAGTAATCCCCCTGCTACTACTGTAATCCCGTCTCAACAATTGGTGGACGAGATTATACCGGTCTATCGGCGAAATTGTCATCAGGAAGCGTACTGTGGTTCACATGTCTATCCTGGCTCGGGCACTTACCTTTTCAAGTTTGACAATTCCTATTCCCTTTGGCGTTCAAAGACATTATATTACCGAGTATACTACACGTGTTAGCACGGTGGATTGGACGGTAGTGGTGACAGTATATCTTCAGACCACTTTCTTGCCCATTACTCAGCCTTTTTTGCACCTTACCACTTTGTTATAGGATTCTAATGTCACCATCCGTTTTCCGATGTACTAATGGCTGGAAAGCGTCCTATGAACCATCTACTCCGCCCCTTTTTGTGGGTGCCGGTTGTTTTCCTGGCTTTCATCGATTATTGCATCTATCGTGAGTATGAAGTGTCTCTTCCTCATCACTTACGTGCAGTTCTTCTCAAGTGGCTAAAATCACTCAGTTTTGGAATCGTCTCCCCTTGAGAAAACATCGAAGTCAGTTTTGTCTTCATTGAGGACACGTCAAGCTTCACCGAGTTCTGTACCTTACATATATCTGCTTATTTGTTTTTTACCAACTCCTTTTGGCCCGTTAGTTTTTTTATACCAAGATTGCTACCTAGAATCGTGGACGCAATATTGACTAGTCTGGGAGGCATCGGACAGCAATAGATGCCGATTTGGTTCTCTTTCCAAAAAACTTTTAGGAAATCGCAAGGGATCTGCCTGGTTGAAGAAACTGTGGTTAGTGTTTGGCACCCACCCGGATAGTAAGACTACAGGTCAACCTGGAAATATGGTTCCTGTTTATCATGTTGGAGTTACTGTGGCTTCATTAAGAAGCGTGGGCACACAATGGTGCACGCCCTACTTTCGAAACATTCCAATCATTTAGATTCCATCGTGTGGCGGCTGCCGATACCAGACCACAGGAAGTACGTGAGGTTGGATGGAGCAGAGGCGAGCTTCACAACCTAAGAGGACGTGTGTGAAAACATCACAATTAAGTCCGTTGAAAGTTCAGGTTGCCTAGTGTAAGAATGCTGAATTTGACCGCTAATCAATGATATCCGATGAAAAATCCGCGGTGCGTGTTAAAGAAAGTCTAGTTACACCAAAAATTGTTTATTGTTTTAGACTGATTCCAAAAGTACTTCGTGGTTTTCAGTTCTATCTTTTACCGCCTAATGTACGATGGCTCAATTTTAGCGAAAGTTTTTCTTTTGTCTGTGTTCCGCTTTAGGTGCAACAATTTAGGTGGGACTTCCAGAGCCAATCAAGCCTGTATGTACACAGCCACCGGTCTGTCGATACTCTTAGTTTGGGCGCAAACACATTTTCGGCCGAAGGTCAAGGTCTTATGAGTTCTTCAGGGGTTTTGCTCATCATCACGTTCCGTACTACGTGCACCAGCTATTTTTAGTTTGCGTTGATCAAACAGGTCACAAGGGTATCATAATTAGCGTTTTAGACAACGCATTCCATCTACAACTGCAGCATAAAAACCAAGCTGGCAGTACAATTGTGTACGTTTTGCAGACGTAGCACGCAACTATGTAAAATTGGATATGCTTAACAAAGCCATTGCGATAGCATATCGTTACAATAACGCGACAGCAGTTATATTGACTTTTAATCTAGCTTGTCACATTCCCTTAGGAAATGGGAGTTGCATGTGTAGGCGAACTCTGTGAAAAATCAGACATTTTGAACACTTAAGTGTGGACGAATCCAATGTTTTCAGCAAGCTACATCTGTACCGGTAAATTTCTGCTGCGGATTAGAGTAACGTTGATTAGGCGGAGCCTGTTTGTTTCAAGTAGAAAGTAGCACGTCACAATGCGCTTTCCCGTTTGACACGTGCTTCGGGTTAACATGCCGAAAACATTGTTGTATCTGGTAGTTGATTTGTGGTACGCTTGAGATGGTCTTGTTCAATCATGGTTGGACGTTGCCCACGCCAAGTGACCACAACTCTTATTAATTCTCGCAAAAGATTTCTATCTTTTTGAACTCAAGCCCACGATGCCGTTGATAGCATTGTAAATAATGGCTATACTTTCGTCGTAAAGTTCGGTATGAAACGAGGATAGTACTGGAGACAATCCATAATTGATCACAACTTACCTTGATTCGTTGCCCCGTATTATTTGTCGCATATATTCAAGCCGATGAAGCTCAGCTATCCTACTTGAAACACATTTAGAAAACTAGGGCAATGTTCATATCTCTGAGTCGTTCCAGAAGCAAAAGTAACCTCTCATCATGCTCCTTTGAACTGTCTGCCTGTATGATTACATCATCCTGCTATGTGCATACTACTGGTAAACCGGCAATTGTTTTATCCATCGTAGCATAGAATACTCCAGCTGAGAATTGTGACCTAATAGGCAGAACATTGCATTTAAATAATCTCCAAGGCATATTAGTCGTAATGACCGTTTTCGAATCGGTCTCCAACAGAATTTGTAAGCATGTGTTTGTTGGGTTAGTTTTAGAAAAAAACCTCACTAACATGAAAGGCATTTATAAAATTCTCTGGCTCCACAGTCTTCAGCGTGCATCATTTCAGTCTTAGATTCACCGTTACTCTCTAATCGCCTCACATCCAAATCAATGGTACAGACGGTTCTGAAGGCCGAAGAACAAATACTGGAATTTTGTCGCTGACCCGTGAGTAAAAGTCCTGAAGCTCCATGGTCTTTTTTACTGGTTGACGTGAAACAGTCTGGTTCATTCCACAGCCAGCTCCAGTTGGGCAATACAAGCTAGTGCACCGAGTTGTCCTAAACTCCACATTTTCTGCGCATCACTACAGTACTATTGGGATGCACAGAAAACAGGGAGTAGGACAGCTTGGCACAGCATGTAATGACCAGGTGGAATTGGTTGTTGAGCGAAACAAACTGCCTTGCATCAAACGGCAAGAGTAATTAATGAATTCATCCATACCGTTGAATAAAACAGTGGATAAGGGTTGGCCCACACTTCACATGGGACGAGTACAGCTCTCGCACACAGCTTGATGTACCTTTATATATGTACCGGCTGGAAACCCATTCATTCAGAGTGGACGAAATGGTTTCCTGTTGTTACTGCTCACCACTTCGTACCGATCGACTATGTGACTCCTGCTGAATTCTGCTGATTTAACCAAATAACATTTCACACGATCCCACACAACTCCTTGGAGCTCGGTATGCTGACAGGCGAGAGCCAGCGCGTGTGGGCACTCAAGGACGAGCAGTTCAACGAACGTGTAGACAACCTTACAACACAAGATGATAGAGATTTGATCAATGCATGAACGGACATCATGAAGGAAGGAATTTCTCTTGCCGGGCCAAGCTACCACGTGTTTGGTTTACAAAGATCAGCTTTAGAACACTCATTATTATTCTTATCCATCCAGAATGATCCGACATTTAGAGGTGATAGTGTTCTGACCAAATCATGACGGCGTTACAACAAAGATTGTCCCTTCAATGACGAACAGATGCAAATTGCCCTGTTCATCCTTGAGGAACTGTGTAGTGTGTTCGGGGATGTGTCGTCCAGTTGGACACAAAAGTCGCAAATAGCGCGGGCTCGCACTAAAATCGACTAGTGGAATGAACAGAGATCAGAAAATCACTCGAATGATCCATTTCGAGAAGCGAACGCACGTGCATAGGCATGCAATCAAATGGACAGCGATAACCGTGCACTTTTCATTTCAAGTCAGGGCAGGCCAAATGATCACAATCATTTGTTTTGCCCACAAAACGTGCACACACACATATTGTTTGTGCTCGGTGAGCACTAGAAACCAGCCTGCTCATTATTTTTACTGAGTTTAGATTGGTTAGCCCCTGAAACTTTACACTCGAGAAAAAAGAGCACGGTGAATATACTCAGCGAACGGAAATTAACTGAGGCTAAATTGTGATAGCGGAAGGTAAAACCGGAAGGATTGACATGGAGCACACGGAATCGTAGCTGAAACAATTAGCACGTTATCCAAAAACATCAATGCCACTGGGAAACAAGTGAAGCGATATGAGCTCAAATTTGACTTGTGTCGTGTGCACGTTACGATACATAGACATCAAAGACGAATGCAAAACGTTACGGCGGTTACCGTATTACACAAAGACCTAGTGAATAGACAACACTGTTCAGGGTTGCCCGGTGGATCGTTACAGCTCAAACAGGGATCACACCCAGTGTAGTATAAACCGGTTCNTATGAACCATCTACTCCGCCCATTTTCGTGGGTGCCGTTTGCTTTTTTTCGCTTTTACCGATTATTGTATCAATCGTGTGTATGAAGTGTTTTTTTTCTCATCGCTTACGTGCGATTCTTTTCAAGTGGCCAAAATCACTCGCACTTTCAGAACCGTTGTTCTTAAGAAACCATTGATGTTAGTTTTTGTCTTCGTTGGAGGTTAGGCCAAGCGTGTGACCGAGTCCTGTATTTTACATATATGTTTATTTGTTTTTTTGTCAACTTCTTTCGGTCTTGTTGTTTGTTAGTGTTTCAGACCAAGACTGCTTCCTAAGATCGTGGGCGCAATATCGACTAGTCTGGGAGGTAACGTGCAGCAGTAAATGCAGATTCGGTTCGCTTTCCAAGAAAATTTCAAGGACAATTCGCGAGGTTCTGCTTGGTTGAAGGAACTATGATCAGTGTTAGGCACCCACTCGGACAGTACGATTATAGGTCAACTTGGAACTATGGTTCCCGTTTATCTTGTTGGATTTACTCTGACTTCACAACTGAACGTGGGCACAGAGTAGTGCGCGCTCCACCTTCGAAACATTCCCATCATGGTTTCCATGGTGCGGTAGTTGCTGATATTCGACCCTAAGAAGGGCGCCAGTTTAAATGAAACAGAGATGAGCTCCACAATGTACGAGTCCGTGTATGAAAACAGCACAACTAAGTCCTTTGAAAGTTCAAGTTAAATTTGCCCGTTTGTCAATGGCTGTATATTAGGTAAGGATGTCCGATGAGGACTCCGAGGTGGCTGTTGAAGAAAGCCTATTTTCATCAAAAACTGTATTTCTCAAGTATCGTCTTGAAATTATTTTATGATTTTAAATTCTATCCTTTCCCGCTATAAAGTGCAGTAATTCAATTTCGGTACAATTCTTTTCTCTTGACGGTTCTATTCCACTTTCGTTACAGCAATTTAGGTGGGACTCCTCATGGCCAATCAATTCTATACGTACACAGACACCGGTCTGTTGTTACTCTTAGTTTAGGCTGAGGGTCAAGGTCTTATGAGTTCTTCAGAGGTTTTGCCCATCATCACGTTCCGTACTACATCTTGTGGGTTAGCCATTTTTAGTTTGTGTTTATCACGCCGGTCACAACGGTATCACCATCAGCGTTTTAGGCACGACCCATTCCATCTACAACTGCAGTAGAAAAATCAAGCTGGCAATACAATTGTGCACGTTTTGTGGACGCAGTACGCAGCTATGTAGAATTAGATACGCTTAACAATGTCATAATGGTGGTATATCATGACCGTGTTATAAAAACGCGACAGCAGTTATATCTGCTTTTAATCCAGCTTGTCACATTCCCTTAGGATGTGGAAATTGCTTGTGTAGGCGAACTCTCTGAGAAACCAGACCGTTCAATACATTTTGAACACTTAAGTTTGGACGAATCGAATGTTTTCAGCAAGCTACATTTGTACCGGTAAATATCTGCTGCGGATTAGAGTAAAGTTGGTTAGGCGGAACCTGTTTGTTTCAAGTGGAAAGTAGCACGCCACAATACGCTTGGGCTTTCCCGTTTGACACGTGCATCGGGTTACCATGCTGAAAGCATTTTTGTATCTGGCAGTTGGCACTTGTGGACTGCCTAGACTGATAATTTACCCAGAGACCCCACATGAAAGGTGGTTTGTGAATATGAGACAGCAGCAGATCGACGAACGTAAAAGTACGAACAAACTAACGACAGTGACCATCCGTCTTCATCCCTCACAAAAACTAGTCCCAGAGGGTGCAGAACAATTCGGACAACAGCAGAATGACCAGTCGGTTAAATTCTTTTACTTGCTAGCAGAAGTTTATGAACACAAGACCCAAAAGAAAAATTCTCTAGGGTGGAAGACAAAGTTCTCATTTGCTTTTCTGTTTCGAGTTTCGCTTGTTTCGAGTCCTCCTGCGAAGTGCATAGTTCTTGGCCATTACTTGGGAGCGTTTATGTTTAGATGCATCTAGAGGAATGCTGCGCGTGATACGCCTTACAACATTATCAATTTGGCGTTTCCTTTCAATCATCCGGCTCGACTAGATAAGCGGCCGACAAGCAAACGCGTTCCACTTTGGGTTACTGACAACTTTACCTGGAAAGCAGACAAGTTGAACACAAGTCTTAGCGGACTAGATTTGCAGGGGCAGGAAACAACTGGCACAGGCAAACGCAATTATGAAAAGAATTTAGAACAGTTCCATGAGTATCGCGTGAAATCTCTCAAGCCACAGAAACCGTTAGAGAGTTGTGACGTTTTCAGCATCACTGAGATTGTCCAGAAGGTACCGTGCCTCGGGTCGCTGCTCATCACAACGGTGACGTGGAGATATCTCGAAGGAAGGAAACGTTACTAGAGAGATTGAAAACTAAAAGATTTCAAAGAACTAGGAATGATACATCATCGACTGCAGTGTATCGTAACTTCGGAAATCGTCTCTAACCAGCGGTTAGTGATCACGGAGCTCCTAGCCAGGCAGGTGACACCTATTTAGCCTAATCAGCGCATTAGTCTAGATCTTTCGTGACCACGTTGTTTGACCACCACACGACTTCACGCAACTGTTAGCGTTTTTAAGCAAAGTGCATGATAGAACGCCAGCAGACTGTAGAAAACCAGACCACAGGGTGTGCCTACGAAAATGTCCCATGAAAACAAGGTACTGAACTGAACGTGCGCTGATCCAAGACACTCTGGGTCGCATTGCCACATTGACTCCAAAATTGATACAAAATATGCCAATGTAGCTGTTAGTTTGTCTGACCCACCAGCGCCTCACTGGTCTCTCATATTTGTTTACCTAACAACGCAGCCGAGTTCGGACCACCAAAATGACGTCAATGGCGAAATATGAAGAGCTCTGTTTTCCTGCGGACAGCTGTTACACTGCTATGGGACGACTGCTAGAAAACATTCCAACTACAGCGGCTGTATGCGGGATGAGATGCTATTAAGTCCAGAGGTACAAAAGGCTTGTAGGTCGGAGCCTTCTGTGCAGTTCCCAAGAAACGGGTACAAACGCTAAGTTGAGAACTAGCTACGATACCGACAGATCATAACAAGCTTCGCAATAGATCTATCATGAACGTAAAATCAAGGTGTTCGTACACTCCAACTTCCAATGTCTGTGTAAGCATGAATGACCTGTACGTGATTCGACTATCAACAAAATGAACACGATTGCAATGCAGTCGTCAATCCAGCCTTCACCGATAACCGACACACTTAACCATAGCCGCTAACATAGATACACACCAAATTGAAACCTTGTGTCACATCCCATGGATTGATGTGCGCAAGCCCGCATATCAAGTAATACCTCCGCTGAACGTATGACCGACTTTCTAGAAGTATGCAACAGGCTACGATCATATATTGTGTGTCATCCATCAATAATGCAAGCAGACGCGTAAACGAACGTGCCGCGACCACAGCGAAGAGAAAACGGTTCCGAATACGGAGACGCCACTCATGACTACCACGACTGGCTACTACTACCTGAAACAACGAGGAGGATTCAAAGCTAGATGGTCCGCAACAACGTTTGACAAACATTTGCTAGCGGTCACACTAAATACCTCAAAATATTCTACTGTTCAAACTGTAGAGCTAACGTAATAAGTTTTCCAAAGCACTTTGGGCAGACGTAATTTCAATTGTTACTTTCGATTAATAGCGCGACGTCAGTAGTGTACTTGCATTTAACGTTCGTTGCGCTATCGGTCCAATGCCTGTTCTAATGCAATCTTCAAAGGTGTCATTTGAGATAAGTGTCGACAGCGAAAACTTTTTCATACTGCGACTTCCACTAATGCACCCTTTTTTACCCGAATGCTAAAATTAAGAGGGTTTGAATAGCCACTTGGATTAGGGTAGTGAATTTGGCGCTTGCTATGCACCTTTTCCTTCGTCCACACTTCATTATTCGTCACGTTCTCTATTCTTCATCGCCGCTACATGGCTTGTTTACAAGTTGAATAAAGCCTATCGTTCTGGCGACTCACAATCTCTCTTAGTAGCAGTCTGTTGAACGTGCGTTTCGAAACATCACAAATTATTCAATTTGTAAAATGGCTGGTTGTACCTCGCGTTCTGATTGTTTCGACGCCCACCCTCACTCGCCTACCGCAACTGATCAGTGATTTCACTGGCGGAAGACGTTCGAGAATTTCCGTACACAAACACATCGCGGAGTGTGACTCCTACAAAACAGTCATATATGCACTCCAGAATATCTACATTCAACCAATAAATGCAATTTTTGCTCATGTACTATCCATGGCTAAGCAGGAGAACGGACAAAGTCGGAGTGAATTTCTTCAGAAACTCAAAACTTTGGCCTCGGACTGAGATTTTATCGTGGACAATTCATTCTTTGTTTGAACTCCCACCCTATTCGTCAGTGACTACTCGAATCTAAATACTTAGACCTCACTTCAGCCTTCGATGTAGCTATATAATTGGAACTAGCCCAACAGCGATTACTCTCTTACAACCAACAACTCTCCTTCACCGTGTCGCTGTAAGCTACTGAATACTCCCAAACACTCATCCCAAGGGCATATGACATCGAGTGTACGGCAGCCGCAGGTAACTCTCCAAAAGTGAGCGGCTCCCTTGTGCTATTTATGTGGATTACGTCAGCATCCGTGAAGGCAGTGTCCTACTCGTGATGCTGTCTGCAAACGCTGCGGAAAGAAAGGGCACTACAATCGGGTATGTCAGACTTATAAGACTATACGTTTTGCTGCAATGTCGGAATCTGTATTATCGTCCATCACAGTTGTAGCGGCTCCAGCGTGATTGCAAGACGTCGTTGAGATTCACGCGAACGGTACTCGTTGACACAGGCAGCTCGAAAAGCTACATTTCATTCTGTTGTTCGGACAGATGAACGGTAAATCCATCCTTCCTGTCGAGGGATCACTATCGCATCTGTCAATTTATCCAGTTCAATACTCGGTCACTGCTTCATTTCTATTCGTTTCAAACAACTGTCATGTAACTCTATCAAGTTGCCACTTCTCAACAACCTGTGTACTGAATTATCACTAGGACATGATTTTCTCCAAAGACAGATGCGTCGAATCACCTTTACTCGGCTCTGAGCCACCGTTTTCACCTTGCAGCATGCTTGCTACTTCTTACTCCGTCGTTTATGTTTCAACACCTGTCGTCCAACTGTCAGGCAGTGGTCACCATATTAAGGCGCTATTGTTTATCCGATGAACTCTATCAAGTCTTTAACTGAAAAACCGGTGAACGCCGAGATTAGTGAACCTTCTGCCTCTCCTTGTACAGCCCAAGTCTTGGTGACGCCTAACGAAATGCAGAAGCGTCAAATGACCATGGACTATAGCCGGACAATCAATCGGCTCATTTACCTAAACGCTTGTCCCTTATGCCGGATCGGCGACCTTATTGAGAAAATTTCTCGTTGAGGTACTCAGTACTCTTGACCTCCGGAGTGCGTACCATCAGATATTCATCGAGACGGAAGAAAAGATCGATACTGCTTCCGAAGCAGCTGGCCGTCTTTATCAGTCCATTCGTATTCCCTTCGGCGTTCTAGCATACTGTCGACAATATCCAACAAAAGGTTGTCTGTGACCTTCGTCTATCTGGACAATCTGGCTATCTGTGGCAGTTCAAACGAAGATAATGATCGTAATCTTACACAATTGTTTAACACCGTTCGCAATCACGGAATTACCCCGAGTGAACAAAAAATGGTCAGGGCGACGCGCAACATCAAATTGTTGGGTTAGGAACTCTCAAAGTATGTCATTAAATCGGATCCGGAAAGTCCCCGACCACTGAAATGGCTACCTCAGAACACAGGAGTTATTGGTGTGTTCGCTCACTACTCTCAGTGGATCTCAGTTTTCAGACAAAATCAGTGTGCTCGTCAGAAATAAGGTCTTTCCTATTCTCGAAAAGACTGCCTTCATTTGTCAATCTTAAGAAAAATTCAACACTCAATGACTGTTACCATTGAACCCAGAGTGCCCCTGGCAGTTGAAACTGACGCAACAGATGTCGCCATCGCAGCAACGTTAAACCAGAATGAACGATCAGCTGCATTTTTCTCCAGAACTTCAACACCGTCCGAATGTAAGCATTCTTCTTTCGAGAAATAAGTCCACGCTATTGTGGAAAGCATAAAAAACGGCGATATTTTCTTTTGGGTCTCCACTTCACACTCACCATATATCAGCGCTCCGTATCCTTTATGTTCGACCAAAAACAGGCAGAGAAAATCAAGACCGAGAAAATGCAGCGTTGGCGACTGGAGCTTTTAAACTTTCAATGCGACATTCCTTACCTTTCTGGCTCGGATAATCTTGTGGCTGATACTTTGTTACCCAACTTTAACTGTTCTATTTCTCATGCTGTCGATCTGAAAACACTCCATGAGCCATTTTGTCACCCTGGATGTACCCGCAGGTCCCATCTATTCCGTGCACGCTATCTACTGTTAAGCTTCGAGGATGTCAAATAAATCTACACTCAATGCAAAGTTTATGCTGAAACCGAAACCCGTTCTTTTACTCCGCCACACCCCTCTCTGTTCAAAGTAACCCAACCATTCGAGAGATTAAGCGTTGACTTTAAAAGACTCATTCCTTCATCCCCAAAGGACACATTCATCTTGATAATTATCGATGAATTTTCCCGCTTCCCTCTTGCCTATCCGTGCGCTGTTACTTCTTGCTCCACAATGATCAATGACCTAACATGCCTTCATTCAATCGTTCTGATCGTGGTTCCGCCTTTTCCTTGAAAGAATTACTTTCATTCCTCCACAATAAGGGTAATGTAACCAGCCGTATCACAGCCTATAATGCACAGTCTAACAGGCGAGCTCAACGTCTGAACGGTACGACATGGAAAACTATACTGTTCACACTCAAATCGAAAAAGCCTTAGTGTTGCACACTAGGAAGCTGTGCCGCCAGATAAGCTTCGTTACATGAATTTCTTACTGTGCAGTTCAGCTTCACTCCACATGAGCGGATGTTCTATCACAATGGTAGAGATTCGACGGGTCTCTACCTACCAAGTTGATTAGTGAACTCCGATACAGTCCTACTCCGAAAACAAAACCGGACTTCAAAGTATGAACCGTACGTAAAGGAAGTCAAGTTGTTAGAATGTAATCCGACATATGCTCGCGCCCGCCACCTCAACCGCCGTGAGGACACAGTATCCCTACTCAACCCGGTACCAGCTGCAGAGTATACCGCGTAATGACCGAAGAAGAAGAAGGAAAGGACAGCGGTGTTGTCGGTTCGCAGTACGTATCTGGCGAAGAGCGACAATTTGACCGACACCCACCCAGTAAAACGGAATATTCTTGGTTATTTGTTGCCTGCCTCCTGAGCTGTAGTGCGTAGACGAGTTATAACGAATGCCAGAATCCGTGTAACGGCTTTGGTCGGGCTTATTCCCCCACCATTTTCCGAGGAGCCTTGAGCTATTTTCTTGAATACGGAAGCTCTTGCCGACCGACCTCAGCAGAGACAAATGTTTCCCGTTGTCCATACAAGCTGAAACCACTCAGTCAACGCATCAACTAACGTCTGTCCGACTTCCTTGGAAAATAGTAGTACGATATCATCTCGGCCAGCAGCCCTATTGCTGCTGAGAGCCGGAATGCAATTGTGGAACTCAGTTTCAGTGAGTTGTTCTGAATCCACTGATCAGGTTGCTACAAAGAAAGTTTGTGTTGGTGTGGAAGCAACAGGCCAACTAAAGTTACCCTCAAAATGTTCTGTCCGGCGCTCTGACCTTCCGGACTTATTATGGACGAATGTGCCATCTGTCTCATCGATAACTTCACCGACAGAAGGACGTCCTCGACCAGTGGCACGGACAAGTTTGAAGAACTTACCAATGTTCCTGGAAGCAAAAGCAGTCTCCATTTCCATAGCTTCTTCCGTCAGCCAAGCCTCACAATCGGCGATCACGCTATACGTTTCAATTTCCTACGAATATCCCTTCCGAAATCGTTATATGAACTGTCAGGAGGCATGTGCCGTCTGTCATCCAACAGCCCCATGGATTTCTCCGAAATTCAATGTTTATTTGACCCACGAGCCACCGTGTCGCAGGCTACCTGCTTAATGAGTGGGTAGTGAGACTTGAGTGTATGGGGACTGTTATGCTCGCTTTCTAGGTTAGTTAGGTATTTACGGGTTTACCGATGGATCAGACAGCGTTCCAACGATTACCAGTCGCGCTCGGTGAGGTCACTGCCCAGCAGAAGTAAGAACCAATGGGCAGAGTACCGACGTGTGACGTGAATTGAAGTACATGCTGTAATATGAGCGCCATTTCCGAATGAAGCCCCATCATCCATAACTAACAGCTATTTAGTCTAATCGAGGTCAGGCCTAATTCGGAGAAAGGCAGCCAGGTATAACAAGAAAGTGAACAACGTCTGAGGCTAGCGCTGGTTAATACAGCTTGTGCTGGGCGCACGACTGCGACAGTCAAACCATTAAGCGAGCGATATATTGCAATCTCAAACCAGTCCTCAAAATGAGGTCTGGCTCTACCACGCTGGCCAAGATTGCATCAGCGATATGTGCCGACCCAAGGAGAGCGTCCAGATCCGGACAAAAGCTTCCTTGTAACCTATCTCACTGTAGTTAGTTAGAACACAAGATGTGAGGTCTAGGGCCTTTCTCAACACATGTTGTGGTGAGGATTATACCTACTCCAGCCTGACAGACAGAGGTGGCCTTGGTATCATCCAAAGTGTACAACCAATATGAGGTAGATAGTGCAAGTGCTGTCATTTCCATACGTTGAGTACCATCTCAGGCAGTGATGTCTGAAATGCAACAGAGATCGACGGCCGACAAGTCCAACGTCCACGCGAGAGTGACCTGCTGATCTAACCACTTCACATTGCGAAAGTCAAAACCACCTACAATAATTAAAGACTTCAATAGTAAGCAATGGATGAGAGACGCCTGAGGCTTTGTGATAAGAGATGGAACTTGCTGGGACAGTGTTGTCACGATTAGCTGGGTGCTGTGGGACCTGCGGAGTGAACTTCAGAAATGAGGGTCGAGATGGGTGAGAATTAAATTTGATTGAACTGTGGAGAGGAGTCAGCAGTAGCATATTCTAGTCTGCCCTCCCTGCTGTATGCAGCAGATGAAGTAATCTAGTTTATACCACAAAATGGCCGATGCATTATGGATGTATTGAAGTTGTGTTTTCCCGTTTGTATGCAGAGTGAGACGTGGCTAGGACGCCCAGCCCTAGATAGAAGCAGAACAACTCCCAGCGGGTGATTACCGTTGCCATGGTGCATTTCTTCTCATCTGGAATCGATTTCCTCTTGAACTTTATTAAAACGCAAGGTAGACGCATTGGCTCCAACATGAGACACAGCACACTAGTTGCGCATGCAACGGTTACGATGAGGACAGGTATAATCATTCACTCTGAAGATGCCAGAAAATTCACTGATCTTATCACTGATTACCCACTCATGCATCGCGAGATTCAACCAAACGCCACACATCACACTTGCACTAAGGAACCTTCAGTCTTAGCACGGCCGGTCGGTTTCCGATAAGGTTAAAATTTAAAAAAATGATTCTTGAACCAGCTGGAACCTGAGGGTTCACAGGCCATGTGGTCGCAATCAGTCCCAAATTGAGACCGCAGTTTTAGGCATTCGTTTACCCACATCGGTCACGTACAATGTATTGCGGTTCAAGCCGTCGTTTGTTGCTGCGGTGCTGCGGAATAACTTAGAAAAGAGCCGCTGAAAGAGAAAAACGGACAAAAAATGCACGAAATTGACTGTGGTACATTACCATCCAGAATAACTTTTCTAACCAAAGAGTTGGGTGGTCAGGAAGGCTACTGTTGAGCAGACGTTGGCTGTCCACTTTGCTTAACCATAAATCCTCACTCACCTAAAAGACCAATAAGAACCCTCACGCTTCGCGACTTGATTTGCTTGGCGAACATGTCATTTTGTTCAGCGCTTTTGGGTCTAATAAACGGTGTCCTATGAGGAACAGTTCCAAGTGGCACGCGCGGTATGCGAGCAGCACGTCTTAGATTGTGCAATTTACTCAGTGGATCCATCTGTCGAGCATCCCACGTGATAGTAAATATGCGCTAACGAACGGCCCCGCTGAACACAAAGTGTTGACTAAGCGGTGAAGACAACGGTGATCAACACACTTCCGTCGCAAACAAGTCACGTTTCCGAATCACGGAATAAAACAGAACACACGAGCATATGCCCTTTATTTCAACGGCAACCGGAAATCTTTTCGAGGTCACAGATGCCAAAGGCGACAAATGCTTTGTCCACGATTCATCAGAAATACTGCAAACCGACAGGATAGTGTTATCCGAAAAATACAAACTGCCCACAAATTCCGATGGGCTAAATACAATATGGAACGTGGGGACCGGAATTCCCGAGCCTTACTGTTTCATTTTACACTTCGAAGGTGCGAAGCGCATTCTATCCAAACTAACCTGGTCATACACCCTGTTCAGTAAGACTACGAAAAAAAACTGAGGTAGATAATGTCATCCGCATACTCCGTGTTGGCCAACTTGGCGTCAAAAAGAAACTCAACGTCGATCTCAGTGATTTCGCAAAGAGCGCCTTTCAGAATATCCTCCACAACCAAATTGAACAAGAGGGAGACAGGACACCCCTGATGAACACTTCTGGAAGTGATGAACACTCAAAATAGATGTCTACTGACCGTCATCTGGCTTGTGCAGTCAGTACACAGTGAGATTACCTGGTTCAATTATTTCTCCGGAACTGCTTTGCAAGGGAGAAAGAGAATAGTCCGAGCCGCTGAGTCGAACGAGCTTTGTGTCAAAAAGTACCGTGGTCATCGGTTGTTGTTATGAGCGCCGATGTTCTAAAACCAGTCGGATGTTAGGAATGCAGTCACCGTGCAACGACCCCATTAATTCACCACTGACTCTGTTCAAGTGTGGACTGTCATCAGCACCCCTCAGTTACAAATCTTTCCACGCGCTCAAACATTCGTTTGAACGGATGGAGATATCGATGGACACACCACACAGTCGAAATTACAACTAACATCGCCCGCTTGCCTACAGTTCCGTAGTACCACCGTTACGTCTGACCAGTCGCATATCGATATCGTTACCCGTAACATATACTTTTGTGTGCTATTCTTGATGGATGGCCTCAGTTCTGTTAAACCTACAAATGCATCATCGACCAGGATTGCCTTATGCAGGTACCTGACTTTTGAAACGTTTGGTGAGCAGGCCTACTGTGAGATCAATCAGCAACTCAGATGAAACGGAAAATATAGTGATGCTCCCGTGGTTTCCTTTTTGAAGATGGGAATCTCCGCTAGCAAGAATAAACTCGAGGCACCTCTACAGTTCACCAAATCGTCTGAGAGGGCTTTCTGAATCCTGATATCATTTCTCTCTACCATCGTTAAGAACAGAGATCTGTTCAAGAGGGCTTGTTACCCTTGTTACTGTCTAAGGCCACTTGGGCTTTCAGCGGGGAACGAAATACAACGCAGTAGCTGGCCAGATGGGTCTTGTCGTCCACATCGTCTGGTTGAGGTCAGCTAACCGTTGCTCAAAACGTTTACTCCGCCTGGTACGTCGACGCGCCTAGATGGTAACAAAAACACCATTTGAAACAACACCGCTATCTTCCTAATGCCAGCTGCTTACCGTGCACATACTTATTTATTGCTTGAATCAATGCGTTCATTAACTCGCGCGTCCCATATTCTGCACAGAGATGGCCGTTGCTTTCGTAGTTTGATTATAATACCCACCTTAACACGTTAAAGGAATCACAAGAAATCGATCTATAGGGCTGAGGTTAGAGGAACACCTCCCCACCTATATCTTGTGGCCGCGTTAGCGCGCGAGGAGATATTTAAATCACACGCCGATCCATATCTTAATAACAGTTTGAAACATCGGAATTCTGGCAGCCTGAAAGTTGGTGGTCATTCACCAGGCGATTCGATTTTCAGTTTGTCTCATGCTGTTTTACTTTCCGATGTATTGCCTGATGTGGGCTCTTTCTTAGTCATATGTATATCGCGGACCTTCGTGGAATATCATTTTAAATGGTCGTTTTCAACTGTATCCCTTTTTTCTATTACTGTACAATTGTCACTTCTGTGTATTGTCGTATCGTTTTGGATTCCAGTCTCAAACCAGCTTGGCTAAATAAGTTGTCGCTACGGGTGACCTGGGCTCCAACTGCGGGGATTGTAAGTGTCGCAAGCCATTCACTGAGGGCATCTAGTGCGATAACTGTAAGAGGGAGTAACACGGTCGGTGCTCCAAAATGATTGAGGTTGCAGTTAGGTGGTATGGATAGCATAAGCAGTTGGGGTGAGTTTGCCCATACAGTTGTTCATCGGCGGAAGCCTCCGACCGATCAGTGCGGAATTTTGGAAGCCATTGGAACAAGAGCTCTGGAAGTTCCTGTCCAACACAGCAGTATGATATAGAGGAGGTAATCAAAAATCAGATGGAGATAGCAGCTCTTAGGTTGAGAATCGTCAGACTTGTGGGCGACACGGTGAAACTGTGCACTGCCGGTGAAGAATTATTAGGGATGCCCCGAAACGTTCTGCTGCTCAATGATAAGTAGCCAGAAATCAGAGATAAAAACCGGAAACGAGCTGTATAGAAGAAAGATGAAGATTCTCCGGTTGGTAGGATCGTCTGTAGGCATAGGTATTAAAAGTACACACAGATTAAGCAGGTGGAGGTTACGTAATTCCAACAGAAATCAAAACCGGGCGCGCCCGATACTCATCGAGTTTGCGCGTCTCCCAAAAAGACTACGCACTCATCAAAGCTGATAGAGCAAGTGAACTGTCAAAGGGTAGATATCAGCTCACTCCGGACAACAAAATGGACACTGCGTATGGCAGTGAGTCGTCGGCACCACCGGAACCAACAGTCCGTGGTGTTCCGGCCAGACCGTGGGTCCAACAGAAGGATATGATCGTACTAGTGACTCCACTGGTCCAGTGTGACAGGTAAGTTGAGCCACGGGAAATCGACAGGGATACTGAGACCAAAAAGGCTTCAGCCACGGCTGCACCTATCACGAAATTAATATGTACCGGTAGACCCAAGGTTAGTTATCAGGGTAGTAAGAGTAAGGAAACCTCATTCACGGCGAAGGTCAGCACTAGTTACGAGACGGAACAAAAAGGCAAAGGAATTGGGTATCGAAGAAGTTCCAGGCAGCAAAGTAAGGTCGGAAAAAGCCGTTAACAAATAAGGTCAAACCCCATGTAAAAGTGGTTGTCCGAGCTTGTAACCTCTTGAAAGTCAGTTGAGCAATCCACCACAGTCAAGTTGTAGCTGAGGATGTCGCCCGACCGATGGTGGTGTTAAAAGA